>LR812533.1:46920044-46982544 GCA_903798195.1 Danio kyathit
AAGAAAGACTCACACACAAGAAAGTTAGTCTTGTTTGTTTGGGTAATATATATACACATACACACATATTATATATATATAGTATATATATATATATATATAGATATATATATATATATATATATATATATATACACACATATTTATATATACATATTTATATATATATATATATATATATATATATATATATATATATATATATATATATATATATATATATATATATATATATATATATATATATATAATATACATACACACACATATATATATTGGGGTATCAAATGAATTGTTTCTTCAGTGCACCACGATGCATACAGTAATAGATCCTAACCGGTTATTACATACTGACGTCATTTCTCTTAGATGCGCTATGTTGAGTTAGAATACTATGGCAAAGGAGGCAAGCACGAGTAATTAAAATGCAGAAACTTTGCACAATTCATTGTGTGTGCGTTTGCTGGACAGTCTTTCACTGACACTGAAGATCAGCCTTTTCTGTTGAGCGCGTGACCAAACATAGGCATTATCATAGGCACCATGATGCCCCGAGATATCAAATTGAACCAAAGCAATGGCATGATAATCAGAAAGGAACTGAGAGACCAGTGTAGGTTCACACGTCTAATATATGTTACAAGACTACATATATTTGCCTTTAAACAAACTGATTTGTAAAGTACATTTGAACACAGTAATACAATAAAAAACAAATCCTAAAATAACCTTACAAGGGTTTTACAATACTTGGCTCTCCTTAAACGCGTGTAGTGTATGTGTACACATCTGAATATTGATAATGCTTGTATACTAAGTGCAAAACTGTCTACTGAACACAGAAGAATATCTGAAACTAAATAAACTAAAAAAGCAAAACTAGCAGAGGCCAGTGTGAAAGGCAATATGGTTTAGTGCTGTTCGCCTTTGTGGAACGCCTACAAATATCTTAACAGGTGAAACCAGTCAACCAACACAGTCTTCCACATAAACAACTGCCTTTCAGCTTTTCCATTTGTGTTTCGTTAAAGGGATAGTTCGCCCAAAATGCTTTAAGAAAAACATTGTATACCTATTGTAAGCAGCCTGAAGGTTTTTTCCTTTCCCTTTAAGAAGCCTGTATACAGCACATCACCATCTCATACTAGACACCATCATCCTAAGCCCCACATATGCTGCTTGTTTCAGCAGGATACACACATATATTTTTATCTGAGCTGTAAAGGGTTTTTCGGTGTGTAGGCTGTGCTGGGAGACTCTCAGTAGAGCGTGTATTATTGAGCATTACTCATGATACAGTCACACTAAAGATTCTCTGCCTCATTAGTGAACGAACGCTGGAGCCATCAGCTCAGTCAGGTGCTATTTCAGCAGAATCAATCATCATATCGGTTAACAAACGTGAACTAATTCCCCCGTCATCTCATAAAGCAAGCCATATACATGCTGCTGGAGGTTTGTAAGAGATCACGCAAATTGTTTAATGGTGCAAAAATGATGGGTTTCGTGTACTTATGTGCTTTTTAAAAACTTGTTCATGGAAGTTTAAATGTGAACATAAATATAAGTAATTGAATATGTAAGGGATAATCAATGGTTTGCTGTGCATTAAAGGAGTTTATTGCATGGCTGTCTGGAATACTTGATTCTCATTGGTTAGTAGTGACATTCCAAGGTATGCTATTCCCAGATAACAACCTCTAAATAACACAGACTCATCTAGATACTTTGAATCACCTGGATCAGTAAATATGTTCAAATCCATATACAGTACTTGCATCCACTTTCATATGTATCTGTTTGTCTGTCAAGCTAAGTTTTTTGATAGTTTGGCACAGTCTTGTGAACCGTCTGACTTGATGAGCTAAAGTATTCAACACTTATTATCATGCTAGTATGAAGCAGAGAAAAGCTGAAAGCTGCTGAAGAGAATCACTGAAGAAATTGCTAATGAGAAATGAGTGCGACGTGACAGAAGCAGCAGAGCTTTTATTATGTCAGTGTCCTCCACTTGGAGTTCTCCTGCTTGTGATCACATGGAGAAAAAGCAGCATTGTTTTTTTATTTTTTATTCAACTAAATACATTTTAGGCTCTGTGCAGTCCAATATAACCATAGACTGTAAAAAAAATATTGACGTAGCGTCCTTGACGTCACCCATAGGTTTCTGAAGAGTGCAAACGAAGTTACAAGTGGGCAGGGCTAACGATCACCATCTTGTCCACGCATCACTCTGGGGTAACAGAAAATGGCCAAAGAGGCGGGGCATGGGCATAGCTAGAGATGCCTGCTTGCATTTTGCTTACATCGTTGTTGTTTTTTTGGGAGAAATGCTTAACGTTATTAAATGCAACTCGTTTGTGTTCTGACCACATGTGCTTGGTTGTATACTACATCAATAATGTGTTTACAGGGTTCTTGTGTGGGGGTCCTAAAATTTTGAAAACCCCTGGTATGGAGGAACCCACAGTATCTCTGACTTTTGGGTGTCTGGCGGTGAAGTGAAACTTGTAAAAGCCGATTGTGAGGTGGCGTCTGAACAAGTAACATCGCTAGGTCGAGCTGCAAAACAATGCAAGGATTAACCTGGACCCGATATGACTAGCTGCTGCAACGTACCACTGGTGCTTTTCTCCTTTCATGTGTGACTCGACGGCTTTGAGCTCCATGGTCACCTCACCACAACAACCGCGTAATGGCAGCACGCATGTGCAGACCGACGTCAGCGTCTGTAGCCGACCTACCGTAATAAGCTAATAAATGACGGAGACTGTCATTTCACTCCTGTTTCACACATACTACATTGATCAACTATTAGATGTTTTACGGTGGACCACTGTGCTTCCCTATCTGCATTAAGCACACCGGCTAAAAACTTAATACCTTCAGCAACTTTATGGTAAATTTAGGACAATTTAGGACAATTTTAATTTAAGACTAAGACTTTAAGGACCCGCGGGAACCCTGGTTTACTGTGTTTGGTCATTTAAAACACTGTTGTAATATATTGAGCCACTAAGCATCATTCTTTTGACGTTTTTCTACAGGTGCAAAATGCAAATTTCTTCCAAATACATCAAATAAAGTCTGTGTTAGTAAATGCAAGGCTATTTAGGAAATCCAGGCATAACACTGTATGCCAATGTTTCAGATGCCTGTTCTAGAGCCAACAGCTAATCAATCTGTCAGATTCTGGAGTGCATTCAAGTTGTAAATAAAATTATAAATGATAAATAAATGATCCTAAATAATAAAAAAAAAAAATTATAGATAAAATTAGATAAGAATTTCAATCATCTGGGAAATGGAGGCCAGACTTAAATGGTTTGTGAGCACAGTTAAGCACACAGCATGCCAGATTATCTGATAATTGTAAGAAATAATCCCAAAGCCACTTGTAAAGCCACATAAAACAAAAGCAAAAATATGATGTATATGCAGAGTTTAGCAGCTAAAATTAGCTGAAATCAGAAATCTAGCCATCAATCAAGTGGCCACATCCTTGATTACGCAGAATTCTAAGGCTTAATATAAATTAAACATGAGTTATACAAAAATTCACCCCCTCACAGTTGTCATGTAGTGTAATATTAGCTATATACACCAAAATATTATTTTGCCATGCTATAAACACCTTTATTTCTGCAGTAAATTTCAGCATTTTAAAATTGCAGTAAATGAATTTAGCTCTGTTTTGCAGCCAGCCCCCAGTGGCAAGTCGATAAATAGCAGTTTTAATTACCTCCGTATTAGCTTCACGAAGGAGAGTGGAAGATTGTCGTTTGAATAAAACACACAACATATTAAAGACTCTTTGGCGTTTCCATGTTTTCTATTGACCTTATTCTGCAATGCTAAAGTCCACACATTTTCGCGATTGTTTTAGTACTTCAGATTCAGTTGCCCTTTGGGACAAATGACTAAGAATAATAAACAGCAGAAAACTACTTGCTCTACAAACAAGTGTGTTCATGATTATACATAATAATAATAATAATAGGACAATATGAGTTTGCAATATTAAGCAGCATAAGCTGCTTTTAATGTCTAAAAGTCAATTAAATGAATGAGACCGAAATTCTTGAGCCAAAAAGATTGCAATGGCAGTGCCTGCTCGAACGTGAAGGATAAGGCCAATAAAACCCAAACAGAAATGAGGGTGTTTGATGTCATGAGCATGAACACACAGCACACACTCCATCTCACTAGTTAAAATAGCTTATTTCTCTGAATTTGAACATTCTTCTTCACATCTGAGATAATGTAAATACATAAGCCAGCAAAATAAATAACACTGTTCTAGTTTTTTTTAAATATTTTAATGAAAAAATACATACATAATGCACCTTTAAGAATACATACTGATACTATCAGCCTAATAAACTTTCATTTTGATTTTACAATGACTCCAAATCAAAGAAAAACAACTGTAAAGTTGGACATTTTAAAATAGGAGTCAGTTAAATTAGTCTCTGTTTTGGAACCAGCCCCCAGTGGCCAGTCGATGAATTGCAGCTTTAGTTACTCCCGTATTAACTTCACAAAGGAGAGCGGGGGGTTATTAAAGTCTTTTTGGCGTAACCATTGACCTTATTCTGCAATGTGCATGTGTGCTGATTTTTGCGATTGTTTTAGTATTTCAGATTCAGTTGCCTATAGGAGAAATAACTATGAATAATAACCAGCAGCAAACTACTTGCTTTACAAACAAGTGTGTTCATGAGTATACAAAAAAGAATAATACTATTCATTCATTCATTTTCTTGTCAGCTTTGTCCCTTGCGGGGTCGCCACAGCGGAATGAACCGCCAACTTATCCAGCACGATTTTACGCAGCGGATGCCCTTCCAGCCGCAACCCATCTCTGGGAACTTCCACACACACATTCACACTCATACACTATGGACAATTTAGCTTACCCAATTCACCTGTACTGCATGTCTTTAGACTGTGGGGGAAACCGGAGCACCCGGAGGAAACCCACGCAAACGCAGGGAGAACATGCAAACTCCACACAGAAACGCCAACTGACCCAGCCCAGCCGAGGTTCGAACCTGCGACCCAGTGACGTTCTTGCTGTGAGGCAACAGCACTACCTACTGCGCCACTGCGTTGCCTAGAATAATACTATAATAAGACAATATGAGTTTGCAACATTAAGCAGCATAACAAGCTGCTTTTAATGTCTAATAATCAATTAAATGAATGAGACCGAAATTCTCAAGCCAAAAAAGATTGCAATGTCAGTGCGTGCTCGAACGTGAAGGTTAAGGTCAATGAAACCAAACAGAAATTGAGGGTATTTGACATCATTAGCATGAACACACAGCACATGCTCCATCTCACAAGTTAAAATAGCTTATTTCTCTGGATTTGAACATTCTTCAAAACATTTGGGACACAAGCCAGCAAAATACACAACACTGTTCTAGTTTTTTGAATATTTTAATGAAATAAATCTTATATCATGTGCCCAAATAAACTTTAATTTTGATTTCACAGTGACTTTAAATTAAAGAAGCACAACTACACATACACAGAAGCAACCATAATCAACCAAAGTGAAAGTGTGTGTTTGGTTGCGAGCGAGCAGATGACTTGTGTTATCTCTCTATCTCAGCGTGTGTGTGTAGGACTGCAGCCGTCACCGAGATGACAGCGTGACATTAATGTGAAGGACAGATAGAAGCACGAGGAGCCTGTCTGATACTGACACATGTGTGACACTTCACACACACCTCTCACATGCCATATTTACCGCCTCAAAGTCACAAGCGTCACTCCCATTCAAACTGACAAGCCAAAATTGATGAGCCGAGTGGATATTGAATACAGCTTTAAAGTTACACAATTGCTGTAAAGTTAGAGGTGTCATTTGTGATTGCATCAAATTATCATATTAAATGCAAGCATCATTTCTTGATCATTATAATGTGTTTATATTTGATCATTTTTCTATGTTGAATCCTTGTATTTTATTGCATGTTTGATTTCTCTGTTGTTGTAGCACTTTGGATATTAGAAAGTGTATTATAAATAAAATGTATTATTATTAATTTGGTATCACTATTTTGATGGTACCTTTAATGCATTGTTTTATTTAATTTATTTAATTTAAGTTACATTGCATCTATATGTCAACTAATTCTCATTAGATTATAAGTAGACTAAGGTTGGGATAAGGGTTAATGTAAGTTTTCATGTACTTGCAAAGTTTCTTATAGTCAGTTAAATGTTGAAGAAGCATTATCAACATGTATTAAGCAGACAGTCTACTAATACTCAAATGAGAAGTAATTGGCATGTAGTTGCAATGCAACTTTTAGTCAACAAAATGTGCAATAGTGACCATCAAAATAAAGTGTTACCATTATTATTATTATTATTATTATTATTATTAAGTGTCTGCATTATTTTTTTCAAATAACTTTTGTGAAAGAAAAATTCTACATTTTAGTAAATAATGAACAGTCAGCATAACAGATACTTGTTGTACATGTAAACATGAAACAGCATATTTATTTTCTGAATTAATTCTGTAATTATTAATACATTTAAAAGAATTAATGGTCATGCCGTTTTGCTAATTTAATATTTGAAATGATTACAAACTTGCAGATAAATTAAAACAGAGTGGCTTGAATGAAAGTGGCACAAATGGTAATAATTAATTTGTAAATTGGGGCTGAGCAGTGACTCAAAAATACAGTTTTTCTAATACAGTACATCTTGTTCTAAAATAGACCCTAAAATATATACATGCTGTTGTTATTTTGAATTCGTGGGGGTCCTCTGTAAATCCAACGCTATCTCACGGCAATTCGTAGCTTTTTGATTTAGTGGCTAATTTGTATGAATTGGTACATTCTAATTCGTACATTTGAGTCGATTTGCTCATCACCCAATAACAGTTAGGTTTAGGGGTGGGGTTGGGTGCCACGCTTCTTTTTTAAAAATCCTACATTTTCGTATGACTGAACTTGAACTTGAATTCGTATGAATTATCCACTATACTGACATAACGTGAAATGCTTACATTTTCTCATGAGATCAATCTGGTAAATCAGTAAAATGTATTTGATTTTAGGTATAAATAATTTTTTCTTTGTATTATTATTTTATTCAGGAATAATCTATTACAGTAGATTGTAAATCAAGTAGAGCGACTGTTTTTAACGTGATAATACTAATAATACATTTTGTGAATTTTGATAATTCATTCATTTTCCATAACCTTAGTCCCTTATTTATCAGGGTTCGCCACAGCAGAATGAACCGCCAACTGGAGCATACTGAATGATTTACGCAGCGGATGCCCTTCCAGCTGTAACCCAGTACAGGGAAACACCCATACACTCTCTCATTCACACCCACACTCATTGACTATGGCCAATTTAGTTTATTTAAAACATATAGTGCATGTGTTTGGACTGTGGGGGAAACCAGAGAACCCGGAGGAAACCCATGCCAACACGGGGAAAACATGCAAACTCCACACAGTAATGCCAACTGACCCAGCCGGGACTCGAACCAGCAACCTTCTTGCTGTGAGGCGAGACAGTGCTAACCACCGAGCCGCCAATTTTGATAATACTAATACTTCATTTTATGGATAATAAAAACGACAGTGCTTTTCCAGGGGATCAAATGACTAGACAGACATCGCAATGTTGACAATCACATGATTAAATTACATAAAATTGATAATAGATCAAAAGAGCTGAATGACATTTCACAATTTTACTGTTTAAACTGTTTACTGTTAAAGTACTTCTGATGAAATAAATGCAGAGATAATTAGCATAAGAAACCTTTAAAATTAGATGGCTGTTTTGTTGCATTTTAACTATGCAGTAAACATTACACTCTATCCAATTCTCATCTTGACATGTTGCATATGTGCGTGTTTTTTATCAGATCTCAAGCATCATTACAGTACTGTATGTCTAACCTGTGCTGAATCTGCTGTCTCTGATCAGAGTTTTCTTTCTTTCGGTCTGATTTGGGATGCAGAGCAATAACCTTTCAGTCCTGTTCTGTGTCTGTCAGCACTGCTGTAAAGTCAATGTCATCCTCAAGCTCAAATCATGAGGTGTGTTTTAAAAAGGCTATGAAACAGAGCAGGTCGATATATAGCTAAAAATATATCTCAATATTTATGTTTTTGTTCTGTATGGCTTTTCTCAGTCAGGAGAAGCCTTATCTTTAATCCAATAGAAGAAAATTGAAAGTCACCATGAAAAAAATAAGCTCTTTTTAATGATTTATTCACGCACAACTTTTTTTCTCTCTCTCTTATCTTAATGGTGTACCCACAAAACACATAAATCAATAACATCTCAAGTCTCAGGAGCAGGACCAACCTGACAATCACATCTCATTTATAAAACTTTGCATAGAAACCTTCCTGAAAGTGAACGCACGCTAGAATAAATTTGTATTTATTTATTAATGATTATGACTCATATTATGATTTCAAGTCAGTTTAAATAAAGTAAATATTTAAGTTAAATGTGTTTACCTAGAGTTTACTTACATCTGCGAACATTCTCCCTTTTTTCTTTAGATCACAACCTTTGCATAGGAAGTGACGTACACACTTTTCCACCCCCATTTTTGTGCATACACTAGGGAAAAATCTGACATTGCAATATTTAGTTTTGTCGCGATATATATTGCGATATGAATATAATTTCCCTTGGTGATTTGAAAAGCTCTATTAGGAAAGATTTCACTCATTTAGATCGACTGGGATGATCAAGTCTTTTTTTGTGCATAAATTATAATAAATGACAAGCAAAAATAAGTAAATAAGCAGTGCTTTACGGTTTTCTTTTGTAGTCTAACAGTATTCAAGTATAGAAATTGAACAATCAAATGTAAAATAACATGGTCATCATTGTATAAATAATTAAAAAACGAATAATATTTAATAATATCTTCCTACTTTACACTTTAATCAATCATATAATCCTGCTATGTGACTATTGCGGATATACACATTGCGATATTGATGCTCAAACGATATATTGTTCAGCCCGAGAATACGCCATATTTATAAACAAGACCCATGAGATCCACCATTATTACACGGCTGTCTGGAATACTCAGTTCTGATTGGTCAGTCATGACATTCCAAGATATGTTATTCCGAGGTAACAACCGCTAAATAACACAGGCTCATCATGTTTGGCACAGTTTTTTGAATTAATAATATGGAGGTTAGTATGCTCCATTTATGTGGTTTCGATTCTGTCAGCTTTGAGTTTCATTTTGGCGCCATCTTGTGACTAAGTAATGCACAGGTTAGTGTATACTCCATCAGCTGTTTTCATTTCGGTTAGTTTTGCACTTAATTAAAGAATTAATTAACCATTACAACTCAAAACAATGTTTTGCGTCTAATTTTTATGTTTTGTAGCCATGTAATTAGTGGGATAAAGTACATCCAGGATGGTTGTTTACGTAGAATAAACCACTATAGTCTCCGTGTCGGGCTGCCGATAATTCTGCGAAAACAACCTCCTGGATGTAACTTTATCCCTAACTTAGCAAACTCGCTAAAAGCTAAAACAAACACAATTAACTTAATAGTGTACGTTTTACTTTAAAGCTTCACAAGTAACTACAAAATAATGAAAATAACATGTTCAATTAATGTTGAAATTAATATAGTGAAATAGAATTTTTGTGAGATGCACTCCAATCATTTTTACAATATATACAGTAGTGTTTGTCTCTAAATCTAGACATCTAATAGATGCCTAAACGCAGATGTTTTGGTGAAAACAAGGCTAAATGCTGGCTGTCAGTGAAAATTTAGTAGATGTCTAAGAATAGCCCATAACTAAACTAGACAAACTAAACTAAAATTTTCTAATTATGCACAGTTCATTTTACTTAATAATGTTAAGGCAGCGGGTTTTACTCACTTTTTAAAGTAAAGTCAATTAATCTTTTAAAAAGCATTGGGTTTACTCTTTTTAAGTGAACTATTTGCTTTTTTATAGTACAGTACAGCTTAGAACAACATATCTTTACTCCAAACATGTATTAAGGCATTGAGTGTTTGAAATAACTTCCTTCATTCAACTTATATAGATTCTTATCACAGAAATTATAATATACTATAATATCCTTTAGAGCAGTGTTTCTCAATCACATTTCTGGAGGACCACCAGCTCTGCACATTTTCCATGTCTCCATAACCAAACACACCTGATTCAGATCATCAGCAAAGACTGAAAGACCTGTAATGGGTGTGACACACCAAGGATACATACAAAACATGTAGTGTTGGTGGGCCTCAAGGAATGTAGTTGAGAACCACTGCTTTAGAGCAGGGGTGGTCCTCTGTCCTGGAGGGCTGGTATCTTGCATAGTTTAGCTCAAACTTCCTTCAACACACCTGCCTGGACGTTTTAGTATACCTAGAAAGAGCTTGATTAGCTGGTTCAGGTGTGTTTAATTGGGGTTGGAACTAAAATATGCAGGACACCCGCCCTCCAGGACCGAGTTTGGGCACCCCTGCTTTAGAGTGATGGATGTATTGTCAATTGCCAATATACAATAATGTACATATACATTAATATGACTATTTCCAATATCTGCATATTACAACACCTAATTAACACAATAAGACACATTTTTTTTTAAATAACACAATCATTGTCAGATCTGATATACTTCAAAATCACATCATTACTAATTTTCATTTTACTTTATTATATTTGTTATACTATATTTATTGTATTTTTTTATATTAAAGCACAAAGATTTCAAATCACATGAGTGACCAGTGACAACACGAACACAAAGAAAAAAGATCAACAAAAATAAATATGAAAAATAATATATATCAATACCAAAAAATGCATAAAGTAAATAAGTAAATTAAATTCCTTTACTTGAAATTCTGTACTGCAATTAACATCAAGCATAAACAAACTATATTTTACATTATTAAGTATCATCATAAGATATCGATCAGTTACAATATAAACAACATTACATTGTTCTGGTCGAAGGTTATTTGTGAGCATTTTCCGAGAGAGAAAAAGCATGAGAGACAATAAGACAACAAATGAGACACAGATACGAGGTGAGATAGTGAAAATGTGTTTTGCGGCTGCATTTTAATGTGTTTGCACTGGAGTCATTGATCAAGTAAAGTTGTGCTGGGAGCACTGGGAACATCTCCTTTAATTAAAGATTCAGCGGGAGCGACGACACCGGCAGAGCCTACCACTGCAAATCAAGATAATCTTTTACACCGCAAGCTGAGTTCCGAGACTACAGCATAGAGATGACAACAATGATTACAATAAGATTAATTTACCACAAAATGCATTAGCGGATGTTCAAACGAAACAGTCGAGGGAGTCGGGAAAGAGTAAGTGGCAGGAAATATGTTTAAGACGAGACACACACAAAAAATGAACTATTAGTTGTCATCGTACTTTCCCAGTTGATTGATTACATTACAAATCACAAGCAATTTTTATGTTAAAAGTTTTCTGTTTAGTTGTTTTAGTATGCAAATCAGACATTATTATTAATTAATTGGTTATTCTGATTAATATTATTAAATATGTAGATTTTGCATTACATTTCTAGAAATTTCAGATAGTTCTAGTTCATTGCTCCTCAGTGTTTGGACTTTCAGCAGTTGAAAATTAAACAACATTGAACTGAACTGGACTGACACGTGTTAAGCTGCTTTGACATAATCTACATTGTGAAAGCGCTATAGAAATAAAAGATGAATTGAATTAAATTAAAGGTTCCCATTTAATTTATAGATTTTATTATCATTTTGTTTTGTTTTCTGACATATTAGAGACCAAGGCTTTTGCAAAGGGGGTTTTGGGAAACTTCTGAGCCCATTTAATCCCATTTTATATATACATTTTACTCCTTAGACCTCTTTAAAACAAAGGTCATGCCTCCTTTGATATTATGTTGGTTAAATTAGGTTTTATGAGAAAATCTGGCAACAACTCATTTGTACCCTGGGATTGGAAATATCGTGATGTCTGGATTTCTTGGATGAAAACTTCTGTACTTCTGCATGATTACCACACATTAGAAATTGAGCTGTGTTTTATTTATTTATTTATTTATTTTGTTTGTTTATTTTATTAATTTATAATATATTTTGGATTTTATTATTTATGTATTATTTCATTATTTTAATTATTTATGTAATTGTTTATTTTAATAATTTATTGTCTATTTAATCATTTACTTATTTTATTACTTTGTTATTGTTTATTTTATTAATTTACAATATATTTTTATAATATATTTATTTTATTATTTTAATTATTTATGTAATTGCTTATTTTAATAATTTATAATCTATTTCATCATTTATTTATTTAATTACTTTGTTATTGTTTATTTTATTAATTTACAATATATTTTTATAATATATTTATTAAATTATTTTAATCAGTTATGTAATTGTTTATTTTATTATTTATTTAATTATTTTAACTATTTATGTTATTGTTTAAGTTATTAATTTACAAATAATTTTTTTATACATTTCATTATTTTAATTTTTTATGTAATTGTTTATTTTATTAATTTTAAATAATTTTTATTATTATTTAATTTATTTATTCATTCATTTAAAGTGACATAATAGATGTTTTTGTCTACTGTATATTTCAATTAGTGTAAAAAAAATAAATATATAAAAAAAAAATGTATACTTAGTCACAATAGTGACCGGTGGTTAACAGCAAAATCCGAATTGCATTGGAATCAAAGTTGTTAACTATTTCAACACTACCACTACCAATTTTGACAAATAGCACATTTCCACCTCTTCCATCTTTTAGATGTGCACGCAGGAAGTATGTAAACTGATTTGGTTATGCAACAACTAAACATTATAATTTTTTTCATTAAAAAGTTACATTTCTTGTCAACAACTCTATGAAAGCTTCTAGAAAGAAGAAAAAAAGACATGGCACAATTGTGATCAGTCAAGAAATACTATGAAAATCTTATTTTTTTGTTTAATAAAATGTTATACATTATATTTTCAGTCAAATTATGTATGAGCATATCCCTCTGTAAAAACCTCTGGAAAATAGATATGAATGAAACCTGCCAAATGAAGATTTAAAATGTACCATATACCACATAAACTGATTCCGGTAGAAGAAAACACTCACAAAACACACTTCTTTCACATCACATTATACACTTCACCTAACAATGTCAAATGCCAGCTGAATCACTTACATTCTATACCACCATTAATTTTTATCATTGATAATTCTACTATTAAATACCATTTTCATAATGGAATAAAAATGATTCACACTGACTGATTTTATGATTCACAATGGAGATGACATCAGCAGCTGATATTTACCTGGATGTTTTTCATTGTTTTCCTGACACCACATGTTTCTTTTCATCTCAAGCACTTCGCAGACACTGCTGTTTCCTTGGAAACTACTGGAAGTACATTAACCTTTGGAAAAAACTTTATTAGTAGCAAATCTGTGGAGGCGTAAATAACGCCATCGCTGAGGTACAGTCAAAACACCCAAATAAATAATTTGAACATGATCAAATCTGAAGTATGTTATATTTGCGTCCCTCTTTTTTTAGATTCGGAAAGCTTTCAAATGTAATAATTCATAATGTTTTATGAGATATTTTACAATCTGTGTTTTTTTTTATTATTTTAAAGATTTATTTTTAGTGTTTTTGCCTTTATTATGATTGGACAGTATATATAGACAGGAATCGAAGCTGGAGAGAGGAGGATGATCTGTGTTATTCTACACTGTAAAAACTTATATGTTCAATAAGTCATGACAACAGTTTAATAAATTACAATTAGCTAAAAACTTAAGTTAATCATGTTCCAACTTAATTTTCTAAGTTACGCAAGCTGTTTTAAGTCAGTTTAATATCATATGAGTTCAAATGACTCATAAGGTTAATTTGATTCAGCTTAAAAACTTAAGGCAACCAGTATTTTTTTAAAAGTGTAGTATTACAATTTATTTTAGCGTAAAATGACAGTACTAATATTTACATTTAATTTCATCATTTTTAAACCATCATGTTTTTATTTTAATGGGTTAACCACAAATAAAAGAGTGACTTTACGTTTCCTCTGTGCTCTATTTGTCATTTAAAAAGTCTGCAAAAAAAGTCAAATTCTATCAAATCTGGCAACCTTTTTATATTTGAAGGTCAGTTTTTTAGGGGTTTTTATGATTATTGTTTAATTTTTAATTTTAGGGTAAGTTTGGGATTTGATTTATGGTAAAACCTTGTAAAACATAATAGTTTTACATAATAAAGACATGTTATACAATACTGAAGATCAGTAATATATATTTTAGATTTTTGAAAAATTATTTACTTATTTTATTTGTCTAGAACTACTTTACTATCTTATGTATTATTTGTATACTGTATCTTTTATTGATAGTTGTTGTGTAAATGTTTGTTGGACCAAATTTGTAAGTCATTATTTTAAGACTTTATAATTCAATTAATATTTTAATCTGGGTATCATTTAAACACAAAAAAATGGAGTAAGTTTGGGGTATTGGAGTTTGATTTATGGTAAAACCATGTAAAACTTAGACACGTTATACAATAGTGAAGGTTCATATATATATATATATATAATATATATATATATATATATATATATATATATATATATATATATATATATATATATATATTAGGGATGGGCATTTCTGACCATTCTTCATTTCGATTAATCCACAGGTTTGACAAACGAGTACTCGATTAATCGGGGGCGGGGCTTAAGCTAGAGAGGCGGGGTTTTAAGCAAGGGGGCGGGGCTTTAATTCAATAAAAAAAATATATAGATAGATAGATAGATAGATAGATAGATAGATAGATAGATAGATAGATAGATAGATAGATAGATAGATAGATAGATAGATAGATAGATAGATATTTAAAGCCCTGTTAAAAATGTTGTTGATAAAACTATGACAGGATTCAGAAACAATTAAATCAACGCTGTTGGGTTATTAAAAATCACCATCAATATTGATTAACACAGTAAACATTTAAAGAAGTGTAACAAGTGGCGTATTTAGGCATGGGCAATATGGACGATGCCCAGGGTGGCATCTAGGTGGCACGGGGAGACGGTGCGAAAAAAAAACGAGCCCCAGTAAAAGCTTTGCGTTACGATTTACTTTATGCAAGTGTATTAATTTAAAGTAGTAATCCCAGAATAAAGACATTAGAGGTCATTCACATTTGGCATATCTTGCATGTGCAAGTTTGTTATTGTCTATGTGCAACCGAAAAAAAGGTGGTGAAAGCAAACTGACGCATGCATGCGTGCAGAAAATCATTCCCCCGCACCTTACGCGCTGCTCTTTTCCCGGTGTACATGTACGCCGATAAAATACATGCCGTTTATGTACTGTGAAACCGGAGTAACTTTTATGCAGAGGTGTCGGCAGTCGGCACGCAGCGAGCTTTGCAAGTCGACAAAACTAAAGTTATAATATGATGATGATGATCTTATTTTGACTATATGGCTATGAAGCAGAAAGGAGAGATGATGAATCAGGGAGGTAAGACTTATACCATTAATTCTCAGCCATGAGTCGGGTCTAAGACAATAGATAATTACATTAAATATATTTTTTTGTATTCTAATTGTCTTTAATATTCAAGCAAAAGATTTCTTAAGAGATCTTAGCATATCACTCCAGTTGTCTAAATGTTTTCCAGTTACATTTAGGATTGATTTCTGTTATTTATTTAGAATAATAATTGTATATTATTAATAATAATAATAATAATTTTAGTTATTTCTAAGTATACATTTCTTAAAGCAGGTGGTTCGCCCAGGGTGGCATTTAAACTAGAACCGCCACTGATGTGAGGCTACATGACGCATTGTAAATAAAATTAATCATAAAGCCTAGAGACACAATATGAAAATGTTATATTACAAATTGTGTTTATCTACACAAAATGCATGTGAGCTTGAACCACATGCCAACCAGAAAGTGGATGCCGTTCGCAGGGCGCTTTAAAACAACGGCAACTGAAGCCACGCAGAAAAAAGAAACCAAAGTTATTTTACAGTATTATCCCCTTCAATATGTGTCTTATTATTACTATAAATATAGAAATATGGATCCGTTTTTAAAACTATAACTTACCTTTTTCTATAGGCTATTGTTGACAACAACAATAAACACACATGATACTCTGCAGTTCAGTTATTTTATTTAACTGACATTTTTACCAAAACAATATTTTACTTCAGCAGCATCACAACAGATGTGGATCAAAAAGGTTTTTTTTTTTTATTGTAAAAGGTTCGCAAAAATAAAGTTTCACCAAAACTTAGCCTAACCAAACGGCTGTTAAATAGCACATAGCCTAACTAACATTATAGAATAATTTGGCTGCTTAAACTTAAAATAAAAATAGCCTGAATATTTTTACCACATCTATAAAACTTAAAGATTAGGTAAAATAACATTTCTTTCAAAATGATCAGTCGGTGGAAGTAAATAAAATAAAGCCGGCCTAATTTAACTATGCTGCTTAAAACTAAAACAAATACAGCCCGAATATTTTACCATGCATGGCTAATAAAACACAAGGAAGGACTACATGTTTTTATTCAAAAAGATCAGTCCACATGCTCCGACAAAAGCCGAGTGCGAAGTTTATTTACAATTAGACCGGCGCAGAAAAAAAGGCGCTCAGCAGAAGTTGCAGGAACAGCCAGGTACCCATGGGCAACGGTGCTTAGCCTTGCATATCGAGACTCATTTACTTTGCACCACAATAAAGGATCCGGGTTTAGATAGATGCATGGCTCCCTGAAGTAGCTTTTGATTTTGGTGTCATCCGGTGAAACATTAGCCTACTCATGCCGTAGGCTAGTCCTCCCCGAAAAGATTGTCAAGACACGACGCGCACATGACAGATGAAAGTATCACACTCCTGACCCGCACATTCGCATTGTATTTAAAATGAAACTATTCAGATGGCGCTCTGTGATGCGGCAGAAAAATGAACAGTGTCCTGAGTCGTGCTGGGCACCGCTGTGTATGTTAAGAATTCTGAAATGCGCTGCGTGGCGCGACGCGGCGCTTCTGGTGTGTGACCCCCTATAGATCTGCTCTCATGTCTTGTCTAGACGCAACTCCCTGCAGCCATAACCAAATCAAATATCAAACTACCGCCCAAATACCAGCATAAATAATCAGAACGATTGAAAGTAATTTAATTTTAGAGTTAATCGATCATCGTTTTCATGCTCGATCGTCGCTGATGGGTTCGATTAATCGATTGATCGAATAATCGTGCACATCCCTAATATATATATATATATACAGTATATATATATATGCAGTGCGATATGACTGTATATCGGCTCTGGTGGGAGGCATGTGTGTGCGCCTTAGTGTCCCACCAGTGACCATAAACAGCCATATCGCACTGCTACGAGTGTGATATTGAGTTTATACAACAGTTTAACAGCATAATCTTGTGTATAAAAAAAATCAAATCAAACACGGAGAGTCTCAAAATCCTTTCGTATGAAAAACTACTTTCTTCCGCCATTTATTCACATCTGCAGCTGACGTCAGAACAGCAGAAACCGTTGCTACTTTACAAAAGTATTGAGTTTTTCTCCTCTAAGGGCTTATTATGGGTTCCCTGTCGCCATCTTGTGGCTGAACGTCCACCATCTTTACTCTGCTTAGTATGACAGGCTGATGGATGCTGATGCGTTGAATCTCCGAAATTATAAATATTTAAAATAGGCATTGCATAGTTGAAATCTAAACTACATTCTCGCCTAAAAAGCCTCAAAATTACATTATGTTGTCCAACAGCTGCAATATTTGTCAAACTGTAGTGAGTTTATTGATCTGCTGTCACTCTATGTGGGCGGAGTAATACAGAAGGGTGAAGAGACTGTCCAAGTTCTGTTATTGCAGAATATCACACGGCTATCAGCCAATCAAATTCTAGAACCAAACAGATATATATATATATATATATACACATTTTTCTTGTATTGTTTATTTAATTTAACTTTTTTTTTTTTTCAATTATTTACTTATTGTATTTTTCTATTATTACTTCACTTTCTTATGTATTGTTCGTATATTGTATCTTTTATTGATGATTGTTGTGTAAATGTTTGTTGGACCAAATTTGTCAATGTTAATGTGTTTGAATGTTTAAAAAAACAAAAGAGAAAGTTATAAAAATTAAAGGTTTGCATAAGTAATAATAAAGACTTTATATTTCAATTAATATTTTAACCTGGGCATCATTCAAATACAAAATAACTTAAAAAATGCATCCCTAAATGGCTTGTAGATGAAGAAACACTGTTAAAGCAAACTTTAAAACAGCTATTATCTCCTTCAATGATCATTTCACCAATGCTTTATCAGAGTTTAGCAGATACAATGGGCTAGTAAAAATCAGTAAGAGACGCAAATAAATTTTCTCCTGGAGTTGCTAAAAACACAGTAAATGTGACCTCACAGTGAATCTCGGCCAGCCAACGGAAAGAGTCTGATAAAGCCAGATAATACACTCTCTATTTTTCATTTCCTAAAAGACGTTATGAGCCTGTGCCTCCGAACGGCACAATATCACTCAGGTTGTGTAGGAAATAAACACAAGCTGATATGAAGAGTTGTGGAAAAAAAAACAGCAGAGAGCCAACAGACATCAGCAGGTCTCGAAAGCTCACTTTAGTCTCCAGACTCATAAAGTTTCACCCCTGTAGATTAACAGAGGAGTGGATCAGAGATTTCCAGTTCTGTTCATCAGTATACGGCATCCAGCCTTCAGGCTACTAAACAAACCCCTGAGCTGCTCATTAAACACATACCGACACAATGCACATCAATATTTCATAGCTAGCGTACAGGTGTTTAACATTACACACACACACACACACACAGAGAGAGACTCTTTGGTATATACGCGTACAGAATGAGAAGATCTGTGTGCGTTTATGTATATAAGAGCAGCGATTAATAAGACGTGTTGGTTTGTTTTGGAAACAGCTGCCCACTGGTATGGAATTATAAAAAGAGCTCTATGAGATGCTGTCAAGGGAGCGAGGCGATGCACATCTCACAAAAATGAAACGCTAGCACTTATAGTCAGTGTAGGAAACATCTGAAACTTCAGCTGGAGACTTTTTATAGCACGTCTTAAAGAGAAAGATCACCCAAAAAACTGCTGTAAATTTAGGCTTTATCTGAAATTGCCCTCTATACTTTTAAAATGTGCACTGTTTGAGGGTGCAGCCATTTGTAGTGGTGTCTGACACCATAGTGAACATTCTGAAGTGCACTCAGATCAATCCCATAATGCACCGCAATAACAAGTGTGCAACCCATGTACACTCAAGAGCTAGAAAACACCCATAATGCACTATGAATGAATTTTCACATCTGACCACAGAATGACAACCACAGTGGAATAATATTGGTGTAAGTTAGAGATTTGCAAGGCGGGAGCAGGTGGGCTAACAATATAGCGTTCCCGAGTCCTGACGTTATTTCAAAATAGCATATCTGTGATTTCCTCATTCTTATTGAGCACCGGGACAGCCAGTGCTCACAACTGTTACACATAATAATAATTAATAATAGATATAATAATAATAATAATTAATAATAATAATAATTGTTTTCGCACAGTCTGTGGGTGCATCATCTACATGACAGTCCTCAGAGCGGGCTTCATCAGCACAGGAGAGCAAAGTAAAGATGTGCTGTCCTTCAGCTTGCTTTAGAAAACGATCAAATTACTGTTAGGAAACCCACATCAGGCAAGTCTGATGTATGCAAGTCTTTTCATGCATCATAGGAGCAAACGGAAAAAAAAAAAGATCCTTTGCGCGATGTGATAAAACCTCAAAGTTTTAGCCTTTAGCAGTCACATGACTAGAACCTCAGGTTTAAGGCGGCACTCATGTCTCATCAAAAAGGGGGAAACAAAACTGACATTTAGGCTACAATCCTTACACAACCTACAGCTTAATCTGTTATCTCTCTCTTTTGGTAGTACCCAATTGAAACCAGATCTAAATTTAGCAGGAATGGTCAGTTCAGGCAGAAAACGGGGCGGGGCGGACAGCGGGTGAACAAAGGCTGCGGGAGCGGTCGGGTGTGGAATAAAACCTTGGGGGTGCGGGACTATAAAATTAGTCCTCCTCAGACCTCTAGTGTAACTTTCTAAACAAATAATGATTTCATTTAAGTAACATTTGTATACATGACAGAAATCAAAATGCTTTGTTTTGTTACTAATAGACAGCTCACTACTTGAAGTTTATTTCTAAACTAATTTCGAGAGGATCACGTGCTTATGATTGCTAGCGGCTGGACCCGCATTATCCAATTCACAATGCACCAATCAGACGATTCCTAAGCTACTACAAATAACCTTCGTTTTCGTATCACAGCTATCTTCATTTTGAAGAATCCTCACCCCTTCCACCCCTACTCCTCCTGCTCCCTAGATGGGTGGCACGGTGGCCCAGTGCTTAGCACTGTTGCCTCACAGCAAGAATGTCTCTGGTTCCAGGCTTTACCAAACCAGCTGACATTTCTGTGCAGAGTTTGCATGTTCTCCCCGTGCTCACGTAGGTTTCCCCCGGGTTCCCCGGTTTCCTCCCACCGATCAAAAACATGCAACCTAAGTTTGACTAATCCAAATCAACACCATAGACTTGCTCCTACCTAGTAATTATCTCTTTAAAGAGCAACTACTATCTGCTCTTCAGCCACCACGACAGGGGAGTTCTCGAGATCAACCTGAGCTCAAACTCCCCCTCTCGCCTTGCAATGGGAGGGAGCCCCGGGCTCGAGGATCTTATGAGCTCAGGGCTCTCTCCAGGGACAGCTTGCCAAATTAGCTTTATAATCAATCATCAGCTCTTGAAGTGTTAATTATCACAGGGTCTGACCAAGAAGTATTAAATCTGATCCATCTGAGGAATTTATTAACCAGAAAAGCACAAACAAAAGAGCATTCCTTCCGTTTACTCACTCGATTTCATGCACTCCTTTAAGTGGACTATATCAGTGGACTAATGTAGGGTATAGAGAACAAAGTTCGTTCACATATTGCACACGCAAATTTGTTATTTCCAATGGAGGCCCGTGGCTTGCAAACATTGAGCGATGCACACAGTGCACAATCGGCGCAACACGCTCACGTTTTCCAGGCGCACCTATTTGGAAACATTTTCAGAATGCTACAAGCACACTACGAGTCATGTGGCAAGAGTAATTACTAATAGACTAATAACCTCAGATAAATGCAGTGCACACAAACACTGGTATGCTTTTTAATTTTCTCTATAAACAAAACTTGTATCAGAGCTACAGCAAGGGTTTGTCATCCTCAGAAAGAAAGGTTGATGGTTGCCTAGCAATGCGCTTTGAAATAGGTGAAGGAAGCACCTAGGGGTGCACGATTAATCGAAAAAAGGTCGCAATCTCGATTTGACCATACGCACGATCTTAATTCAGCTTTTCTACAATTCAGCCAATTATTGCGAGCTGTTTGTTTACTACTGAGAGGATGCGCGCGTGCCCACCAATGATGCCTACTTTTTGTGAACAGAACCTACATAGGCTGTGAATAATATCTAATAGACTTGTAAATAACGTTCAGTTTGTTGCACAGAATGATCGTTTGAGAGCCGCGTGGGAATTTGCATGTGTGTGTTTTTTTTCTCACAGTGACTGCAGTCATGAGCCACACTCGGAACTGAAAGTGAAACTGGCTGCACCTCATTTAAATGATCATATCGCATTTTATGATTTTGAGTTATGATTACAATAAGCATTTGATAGATTTTTCTTCCATTGCGAACACAAAGTGTTGTGCATGCAAATAAATGTTTAACAGTGTCAGCATAACCACTCTAGCCTATATAATGTTGAATATAATGCAAGAGGGAATCGGATAATGACAAATGTCTCATTTTACCAATGAAAAATATGGTCTAATAATGTTGTCAATGACAAATGACAAGCATATGTCTCAAACATAATAATTCAACTTCAGAATTATGAATAGTTGTACTCCGATGTCATCACTTTACTGTGAATTAACAACCAGGACAATTTTAAGCACTGAATTTTTAGCAAAAAAAAATGTGATTCTCATTTTAGCCAGAATCGTGCAGCCCTAGAAGCACCGCACCTCGCACTGTCCACATGCTTTTTAGATGTGATATGTGAATGGCCCCAAAGGGTATAGAGGGTGATTTCAGATACAGCATTAGTCATTATTAGGCCAACAGCTTCTGACACTTTGAAAGTCAAATAAACATTTACAGGCAAAACAAAGTTAATTCATGTGGCTGAAGACTATTTACTGAGGTTTTGTGAAGCAAAATGCTATTTTACACAACAAAGAGGAACAACAATCATGCTTTATATAATCTGGATGCTGCAACCTTTACAAAAATGATGTACACAAACAGCATCAGCATGCTCAGCAATGTTTGCAGAGGTAACTTGCACGGACAGAGCATTTGACTTCAATACATTGTCAGGAGCCATGGGCATACACTTATGCTGTGTTCACACCAGACACAGAACCCGCAAATAAATCGCTATATTCGTTTGTAAATAGACGCGTGAGCATTTTGAGTTTACTTGCTTCATTTGATTGTCTGCCCGGTGACTTTAGCTTTATTGCTAAATGGCTAACATGGATTTTATTGAGAGACTAGCTGTGTTTATGTGCCTTATGAAGGCTGAAAAACAGCGTTTATTCGGTTGGTGTTGTGTCTGAGTCCACTAGATCCTTTCAGAGGTGCACCCAGCTCTGTGAGTTCATCAACTCCTCCAGAAACTGTATCTGGATGATGGAAGCTTTCAGCTGTGCTTCCGACTGAGCTAGGCCCAGTTTGATGAGCTGTTGTCCGGTGTCGGCAAGAGGATTTCCCCTTGGAACACCAACAACAGGCACTACGTCATAATCACTCCCCTACAAGAGCAAGCTCCTGATTGGTTAACGCAGCACGAATGTTCGCTGAAGTTTAGATTTTCCAACTCAAACGATTCAAGCGATCCGTGAGATTTGTGCGTTAAGCGTGTTAAATGAGCAAAATGCTCAACTCGCGCCACTTCATTCGCCAAATCGCATCGCCTCATTCGTGCGAAACATGCCGCAGGATGTCTATTCGCATCTTTGCATTGACTGGTGTGAACACAGCATTACGCTCCATATGTCAGTAGCTACAGACTTGTTTTTTCTCCAAGGACAACAGTTTCAGCTAAAAAAAAAAATAACAAAAACAATAACAAAAAATATCATGTAAATATAGCAAATTTTTATTTTGAACTGCACTACCTAAAATAGGATCAATACTGAGCTTTTCTGACAAAACCTAGCAAACTTTTGGAGCTGATTTGCTAGTAAAAACATGTTCTGGCCTCATGAACAAGATATAAAATGCAAAATATGAAATATGAAAATGAGAAAATAAATGTGTCATTTACATTCCAACAGCCTCAGCAATTGGACTAGCATACATTAAAGGACATTAAAGATCAAATTAATGTGCAAGATTTGCATGTTAGGTGAATAATACTATTTTGTTGTACGTGTGTTTGCTGTTAATGGCCAGTCAAGAGACTGATGAGAGTTTTACAGCATCATGATTCATCTTAATGACATTAATATTGATATTTATCAAAATATAGCACTCTGGCTGACTGAAACTCATCTATATTTATCTAGAAACAACATATAAAAAAAGAGAAGCAGCTAATGTGCTGAAGTGGGTGTCTGTCTTGCCAGGAGCTTCGGCATCACATACAGAAACCCTCCTGTAAATGTAAGAAGACACTCTCGCTGATTGCCTCGGTGGACCGTGACTCTCCTGGCATGGTAAACAAAAACCGAGTGATGAAAACAATGCAACCGTGCATCTATTCCAGCCTCAGCTCTCTTCTCCTCCACCTCCGCTCGCTCTCTTTTCTCATGCAAAAGCGCTCGGCCACTCCAGGGAAGTGCAGAGACGCGGACAATTATTTCCTGGCCCGGACGTGGCGAAGCTGTGATTGACAAATGAAAAGATTGAAATAGCTCCTCTTTTAAAAAGGAAGAGAGCTGCCAAATCGGAGATCATCTTTAATATCTCACCCGGGAGGGGAGGAGAAAGACGAATAGAAATGGAAACTGGCATCATTCAATTCTTTCAAAAGCAGCGCTAAATGTCGCACTTAAGAAAGAGGCCGCGTCGGAGCCGAGCTGGAATAACACTACATATTCATGAATCCCCCTTCGCTGAGGGATCAATGCGCTTCACTCGTCAGCTAATGGGAAAAGATTCAAAACTCTAGAACTGCACCATCACATGAGCGGGTGGTTGCGTGGGTGCCGGCACCTTAGTCCATCTTGCTAAGTCAATAAAACCAATAATTAAGAAAGTCTGAACATTGCGAAACACTTTAGAGGGACAAACTATTTCATTCTAACGACCCCAAGATAATAGCTGTCTGAAAGCACTGATTAGAACAGCAATTTGAGTATACATTTAGGCTTCCACTCTTTGCCATATTATTAAAGTGAATAACATTGAGTCAGACTCAAAAGAAGTGGTCCCAATGTAATATTTCAAATCTTTAGAAGTCAAAAAATAATAAAGGAACAACTTTTCTTTGAATAAGAAGCAAAAGTCTGATTCGTTATCAGATCTCATCAGTGAATCAACCAGTCGAAATGATTTGCTCAACAATTAGACTGATCCAATGTCCAAGTTCAGTGCGAAAAAATGGTTCACATAAAAGATCTAACCTTGAAGAATGATTTCATTGGAACCAACTGGAAGTGATGACCATCTAGAACACTAGGTCAAAGCTAGTTCCTGGAGGACCGCAGCTCTGCACGGTTTAGTTTCAACCCTAATTAAACACACCTGATAGAACTAACTGAGTCCTTCAGGCTTGTTGGAAACCTACAGGTAATGCTGCGGTCACACTAGAGTTTGTGTGTGCGAAATTCTGTTGTACGGCGCTGCCAAATGGGGCGGGATTAAACAAGATGATTAGACATTAAAAAAAGCGAGTGAGTGGTTCATGTTTTAAATTCCTGTCCAGAGAGGTCATGTTTTGATCTTTGATTGATCTAACAAAGTCACGTGATGCGATTTTGCAGGTCAGAGTTCACCAAGCTTGAACTTTCCAACGCAGCGAACTGCGAAACTTGTTGCACAAGCTTGCGTTTCCGGTCTGACGCATTCGCATGTGTATGAATGGAAGTCTATGGGGAGAAAAGTGAAGTGTGACCACAGCTTAAGTGTGTTTAAGCAGGGTTGGAACTAAACTGTGCAGACCTGCAGCCCTCCGGGAACTGGCTTTGACACCGGTGATATAGATGTTTCTCAGTCAAGAAGTATGATCATATTAGCCCAGTTCTGTCATCATTGCAAGGGCCGGGAATTGTACATCAATAAAAAAACACGCTCATTCTGCCCAAAACCACTGATATACCATGTGTCCACTTCTGACAAGACCGCATCTCTTTTTCTCCATTCGTTTGGCCAAATTATCTAGATCAGGGATGACCAAACTCATTCCTGGAAGGCTGGTTTCCTGCAAAGTTTAGTTCCAACTTGCCTTCCAACACACCTGCCCGGACATTTATAGCAAGCCTAGCAAGCTTGATTAACTAGCCCAGGTGTGTCTGATTGAGGTTGAAACTAAACTATGCAGAAACAAGGCCGGGCACCCCTGATCTAGATTAAAGACATGACTCTTTGCACTAGCATACAGAGCAAACAAAAATGCATAACCCTGAAAACAATTCCTCTAAATGATGAGGCTACATTATTCAGGGCAACCTTAGACAGGAAAACATCCCAAAAAGATACTCTAATTTTAACGGTATCTACAATAGTCGAAGTGAATGAAACATGTTTTTCAAAATTGTCCTAGTACAAGAATGAGTGTTGTTTAATAGTTTTAGGACAACTTTGATGAAATGTGTTAGTTTCTTCTTATCCAGAGATTCACATAATATTTAATCCAGCCAGTACCTAGAGCAAATGTTTGTCATGGTCATCGTTGAGTTAAGAACATAAGACTGATTCCTGCAAATACCCTATTGGCAGACAAATCTCTGCATAAGTCATTTTGGCAAGTCTGAACCACCTGTCCAGGGACCTCCTTGGACCTACACCTTCTCCATGATGGACGCACATTCTCAAGCTCTGTTAGACTGCAGCTCTGACACCTTAACATTTGCCCAGAGCAGAAATGATTGCCCTGACTGAGCCTGGTTTCTCTCAAGATTTAATCTCCACTTCTGTCAATTGGTAGAGTTTTGGTTCCTTGCCACTGTTGCCTCTGGCTCAGCAGTACATTAGGGATGAGCGAATCTCTCAAGATGCACAGCTACCAAATCTGCTGTGTTATACGTTTGATCAGATATTCAGCTCTAGCCCACATTATGCTCCTTCAAGAGCCTCTGTCTGGATTTTACAGTTGATTAAACTGAACTAAACCAGTTTCAATTGAACTAGATCTACACCGGCATTCTACAGAGCCTCCTGCCTAATATGCTGCAAATATTATACAATCTGAAATATTTTTTGTTGTTGTTTATGTAAAGCTGCTCTGACACAAACTAAGTGCTATATAAATGACTTGACTTGAGAAGTGGTCAACCAACTGAGCCTGGTTCCTTCCTAGGTTGACTTGACTTCATCTGCAGAATCGTATGGCAGATTTTATGGTCTACCAAGACCAAATACTGTATATAAACATTGTCATACTCAGCAGCTATTTTGAGAGTAGACTACCTGCAAAACCAACACTAATGGTCATAAACCAGTCTGAACAACCATGGGAACTCACGCAGGTCTTTGCATCAGGGTAATAAAAATTGCTTACATTTCCATGAGCTCTCTCATATTCCTTAGAGTCTTTCAGATGCATAGAAGGATGAATGCATGCTGGGAAACAGCAAGTGGTACTGAGCAAGTGGGAAATTACGGGAACACAAATTACAGCAATCTTAGACCATGCAAGCCTGCACACACACACACACACACTAAACATGATAAAAAGCAGCAATGATAGAAGCAGAACACCTACATCTCTCTCGAAATAAATAAGTGTTCTCAAACATGTTATTCGGATGAAGCAGAATGGCTATAAAGACAGAGAGTCTCATTTTGCACCCTGGCACGTAGCCTCATGGATTTCCTATCACAGCCCAGTAGAGAGTCCTGTCTAACCTGTCCGTCCTTTGTTTGCACCGGGTGAGGTTTGATGGAAGACAAAGACACGGAGACCAAAAAAAAAAAAAAAAGAGAGAAAACAAGCTTTCATGGCTCTTAACTGACCCTGAAATTAAAATTGTGTCACAATTTTTCGTGGCTTCATAAGAGTTGGATTCATATGAACCACTTTTATGATGTGTTTGCATTTCGAAAGCTCCTAAGGGTGAGTAAATTATGAAAGAATGGCATTTTTAGATGAACGATCCATTTAAATGCACTACTTTTTTAAAGCTTTGACAAAAATGACAGATAAACCACGACAGACATAGAGTCTGATGCTTTCAAACCAACAATACGTGCTCTATTTTCAGATATGATCAAGAGACATACTGTATGGAGCTGACTCACGCTGACTGGCTTGGCATGAACACTTAGCCGAAGCCGAGAAGTTAAACTAGAAATTTTTTTGTCACTTTTCTTTGATATTTCGAGTGCGATCAGAAACGGTACACTTGTGGCGAACACGTTTCAGGATTTAACGAGCATGTCATTGCTGTAGACACAACAAATGCTATGAGAAATAAGTCATCATCGCTCGGCAGAGAGCCTGCTGGGAGTCGACAGAGACAGCGAGGGTCCGCAGGGTGTGTGTCGATGGAAAGATGGAGACAAGAAGAGAAAATAAATTGTGTGATGGCTGAATATCAGCTTCCATAGCGAGATGAGTGAGTGGCCGCTGCTTTTGGCTGATATGTGTCATATCACATACAGAGATGATTTTCATCAAACGATCAACAGGCCAAACTGCACAGAAGAGGAGGGGGAAGTGGACAGGTGATGGACGCAATAAAATATTTAAAAAACAAAGTACAGCGAAACATGTAAACTGAGGTTGAATGGATGCAAGAACTTCAACCTGAAAGGGTAATATAATATAATATAATATAATATAATATAATATAATATAATATAATATAATATAATATAATATAATATAATATAATATATATAAAATAATATAACATAATATAACATAATATAACATAACATAATATAAAATAATATAATACAACACAACATAATATAAAATAACATAACATAACATGCTCCGGTTTCCCCCACAGTCCAAAGACATGTGGTACAGGTGGATTGGGTAGGCTAAATTGTTCATAGTGTATGAGTGTGAATGAGTGTGTGTGGGGATGTTTCCCAGTGATGGGAAGTTTGCGGTTCATTCCGCTGTGGGGAACCCGGATTAATAAAGGGAC
Organism: Danio kyathit; assembly: GCA_903798195.1. NCBI lineage: Eukaryota > Metazoa > Chordata > Actinopteri > Cypriniformes > Danionidae > Danio > Danio kyathit. The sequence goes on from LR812533.1 coordinate 46,948,599, forward strand.
TAAGCCGAAAAGAAAATGAATGCATGAATGAATAATATAATATAATATAACAAAACATAATAGCGATACAGCATGGGTTTCCACCGGGTGTTCTGGCTTCCCCCACAGTCCAAAGACAGGTGGTACAAGTGAATTGAATAATAAACTTAATTGTCTGTAGTGTATGTGTGGGAATGAGGGTGTATGGATGTTTCCCAGTGATGGGTTGCAGCTGGAAGGGCATCCACTGCGTAAAACATATGCTGGATATAAGTTGCCATTTAATTCCGCGATGGCGACCCCAGATTATTAAAGGGACTAAGCTGAAAAGAAAATGAATAATGTAATATAATATAATATAATATAATATAATATAATATAATATAATATAATATAATATAATATAATATAATATAATAAAAAGTAAAATAAAATAAATACAACATAAATATTTATTTATTTATTTATTTTGTATTTATTTTCTTACAACTCTCATCACAACTTTATATCTGGAGCATGTACTGTGTGCTAGCCCCTACATAATCAATCATTATATGTAAAAAAGAATATTAAATATCTCATTATTACAATATTAAAAATGAGCTTTTATTTCATCCACTGTAAAAAGCCATTTAAAAGGTGAATTTAACAGTCACAACATACAGTATTTACTCACTTTATGTAAAGTAGCTTAATCGCTTTTTACAGTAAAGGCAAGATATTAGTGGAACTAAAATAATTGTAGCCAAACTAATGCATTTTTGTACATTTATCTTAGAAAAGGCAATATATATAAAGCATTCATTAACACTTTTTTTTGCAAGAAGTCTCTTATGGCCACAGTTACTTAACTAAAAATTCAGTACAAACAATAATATTGTGAAAAATGAATATATTTTTCAATGCTATTTATTCTTGTAATGGCAAAGCAATTATTACTCTACATCAGTGGTCCTCAGCCACCGGGCCGCGGACCGGTACGTGGATCAATTGGTACCGCGCCGCACAAGAAATCATTAATTATTTCCGTGTTTTTTTATTATTATCGGAGTCTGAACGAGCTTTTATTTTGAAAAAAAAATTCTTTTGAAAATTCTCTCGGTCACTTGAGAGCCCAAATTTAACCCAAAAGCAGCAAAATGAGTAAGAAACAGACATCTTTGCAAAGGCCTAGTGAAGGACCCGCAGACTACCAAGGAATAGATCCGCAACCCATTTGTCAACAAATCAGATTAATCCACAATGTCTGTGCAAGAAGATCAACTGCTGGAGATCGCAAACAAAGTCCCTTTAAGGTAAGTCATTTCACTCTGCAGCCATCTTTGAAACACCTCTCGGGCAGTATGCTCGGGCATTCTATCTGAATGGGGATACATCAAGTTCTCCAAAACTGCTTGCCAAGCTTACGATTACATTACATATTAGGAATCACCAATGAAATTAAACAACAACTGTCTCAGTTTCATTTCTAAACGTACAAATCACACAAAATCTGCAGAAACTCACGTCTGATCCGAGCCCCTCCCCTGGAGTTTAGCCAGTCTATTGCGATCGATGATTGCTCCTTTATTAGAAGGCGAGATTTATTCGCCATATAGCGATCGATGATTGGCTCCTGCACTAGTAGGCGAGGCTTTATGCACTATATTGACAGTTACACTTTTCCCCATTCAAAAAGATACGAAGTGACATGTTTTGTGTGTTATATAGTCTTTGTCGCAAATGACGTTAGCATATCGCGTCTTTTCTAGAGTTTGCGCAAGTTCGTTATTTCTAAAGGAGGTGTGCAGGCTCCATTGGAGGTGTGCAGGCTCCACGCTCACGCCATTCAGACGCACTCAGTTGAATGAATGTGACAAGTGACAAGAACTGACAGATCAGCTTCATACTTTATATGGAATATACACATTTCAGTAGACTAATTATCTTGTATTAGAGTGACAGCAAGGATTTGTCAGCTTGTCATCCTCTGAGAAAACAGTTGGGGCCTAGCAACCTACGAACAACCCAAACCCTACCCCCTCCCACCCTCCCTGGTCTGTGATAAAATTGTCAAGCGTTGACTGGCCCGCAATGGAGAAAAAGGCTGGAGACCACTGCTCTACATGACTGTTCAGAAATCATTGAAAAAAAAAAATATTACTATGAACGTTGGACTGCTTAATACAGTATTTTGGTGGAAAACATGATCATCTTTGAGGATTCCTTGAATATGAAAATGATGCAAAACACTTACTACAATAGTAATAACACTTTCTTTAAAAAACTTTGAGCAGAACGGCACCAGCTATTGGAGTCCAATATCCACAAGGCGAACAGACTAAAAGCCACAAAACTCAATTTTGTGTTATACAAATATTAACCAACAAATTGTCTTCAGTTGGATATTGTCATTCGTTTGTACACACTCCCAGTTGGTGTCATTTGTATGTATGAGATCATAAAAATAATCTAATATCATCAATGCTCTATTGAATCTGAAGGTGTACAGAGTTGTTTTCGCTTCAGATTTCCTCAACCGATTACAAACGGAATTGAATTCCAGGACAGAGAACACATACAAGGCATCTTTCTTGATTATCTAGAAAATTATTAGGCTTTCCCAAGATAACACCAGTGTGTGGGCTGTAAATGTTTGTTCTGTCAGCACTTCAGAAACATAACGCTGGCTCATATTCCTTCATCCTTTTCATCCTTTCCTCAATTACAGGAAAGCCTGTGAACTTGCAGAGAGATTCCCCTCACATTAATCAAGCTTTTCTGCTTCTGATTTGTAAATTTATTTGGCTTTATCTTAAGGTTCATTTCTGTCAATCCAGATGACACAACATTGAGATTATACTATAATTCAGCCAGTAGCGATGTTTCAATCTAAAGATGCAAATTGAACTTATAAGTTTTTAAAAAGAGCTGAAACAACAATTCTTGAGGGTTTTTTTCTGGTCACTTAATAGTTTTATGTTCAATCAACTTAAAAAAAAAAGTTGAAAAAAAAAATTGTAAAAAGCATTAAGCTAACTTATTCGAATTGAGTTGGAACGGCATGAAGGGATGGTGTGGAACCCAGCATTTTTTTTATAGTGAATGAGGCCCCGTTTACACTAATACGTTTTAGTTTTAAAAGTTTTGCTACAACCCCCGAAAACTGAGCATTTTGGAAATGCTGAAGAGGCCGTTTTGATTTTAAAATGCTGCTGCTCCATGTCTGTATGGATGAGGGTAAACGGAGACATCAAAAAACGGAGGCTGATTGGGGCTTTTCTCAATATTAAGTGCACAAAGTTCAGTCTTGCATCTTTTCCTTGCAAGTTCAGACTTTGTGAGTTTGATATGGAAAACAAACTCCCGAGGACACATCGGGTAAATCTTCAAAGGCAATAGTGTAGTTTATAACCTCATTCGCATCACCCTGGCTATGTTGTTTTACTATCCTAACAAAAAGATAAATGTGTAGCTGCATATTTATATGACTGTCATCCTCACTGTATGCATGTTTATAACAAAACAAAGCCTATAACATAACTGCCTCCTTTCATTTTCATTGAAAAATATGAAACACACCCTGTCTCTTTTGCTAAATGTCAGTTTTAATAATTAATAATGGCCATTATAAAAGTAAAACGTACAGTAAGTTTATACAATATAGCAAATAAAGGCAAGCAATAAGTCAAATGTGCAGAATCAGTGTACGTGGTACACTTAGGGTAACTCGTCTTTGTGCTTACCCAAAACACGTTACCTGAGAACAAGTAGCTAATAGATTCAAAAGACCGAAGAGTCCTCAGATAGAGACAAGATGAATTAAATATCACGATTAATAACTACAGTGAGATCAAATCCAGCGGTAGATCCTTGATGAACCGTCCGACGTGCGCTTCTATCAACTGGGGAGGTGTGCTCAAAGCACCTGCTGACTGCCTGGAGCTCAGACGTCTGCATACGCTGCAGCACATGCCAGAGTGTGTGTGTGTGTGGTCACGTGATGTGTGTTTTCAGCAGTGTAGTGTGGACAGAGAGCTGTTCAGAAATGCTGGGTGAAAACGCCGTTCTAAATCTAAAGCTTATTAGTGTAAACGGGGCCTGAGTCAAAGTTAACAAAATCATCCCATCCTTATAAACTGGCGGAAAATATCAAAAGGAAAAATAGAAATTGCTGTATTAGGAGAAGTCACTGTGAGTCTATTTTCCTTGTATAATAAATTACTTGCACCGCAGAAGATGAAGACAAAACGCAATGAACTTGTGTTGGCTTTTGGAGGTACGAGAATACTTTGATGATGGACTTTGGCTAAGAGATTATAGATTGACTAAAACAACATTTCAGTTATTTTACAATATGGTTGGTCTGCTATTTGTCCATTAATGCTGTCCATTAACACTGAAACTACAAGAACTCTGTAACTAGTAGAATTACCATATCAGTCATACTGACTGTTCTCATGACATATTGTTTGTTGTTATTTGGTAATACAGCCTATAAATGTGTAGTTAGGCTACTAGACTGCCTGTTAATGTCCGTTCCTCACCTTCATTTTCACTTTCACAAGCAGGGGAAAAGGCTTTTGAGGCACTAAATACGCTGTTTTGAAAGACATATCTGAAGTAAAGTTATGTTTTTGCAATCAGAAAGCTGTTTATGTTAGCAGGAGGTTAACAGCTGGGCAACACAGGTTCAGGTATTCAAAGTCACAGGAAAAAGTAAGGGACCGTTCACATGTATCGCATCTTTTCCATATGCAAGTTCCATATTCCAATGGAGGTGCACATATCGGGAGTGACGTGTGTCACGACAAGCTTGTTTCTTTCCAGGCACAGCCAGTTAAAAACATCTCAACTTCTCAGATTGCCGCCAAACCATGTGACAAGAACCAATCGATAAGCTTTAAACTTTGCATTTATACACATTTCGATAGACCAATAACCTCAGACACAGAATGCTCAAACACAGCAATGCTTTTTAAATTTTTCTGTGAATAAAACTTGTATCAGAGCTGCAGCAATGTTTTGTCAACTTGTCATCCGCTGAGAAAATGGTTGATGGTCACCTAGCATGGACAGATGACAAAGTGCATTAAAAATGTTGAAGGAAGCAGCAAGCTTGTGCTTTCCACACACTTTTAGATGCAATATGTAAACGGCCAATAACAGACATTGAAATGCTTGCGGTCATTTTGAGCAATATGGTTATTATTAAAGAAAGAAATACTCAAAGCTCGTTTGCATTTTGGAATAATGTTAGAAAGAAATATACACATATTTAGGAAAAGTCAGAAAATTATAGATATGTAGGGTTTATTTTAACAAACTAGGGCTGCACAATAAATCGTTTTAGCATCAATGTGTGCATTTGCAATAGTCATATCGCAGGATCTGCAATGTTGAATTGGGATTTTAGTTGACCAGGAGCTGCAGTTGAGATTTGTGGAGTCACTGAAGATTTTTATCATGAATAAATGGCACAAAAGTGTATCATTTGCATGTGTTTTTAATTCCTGTGACTGTATAAGCATATTAAGAGAGTTTAAGGCATTCAGGCATAAAAGTATTATATTAAATTATTTACAATAAAGACCATGCAGTGCTATTTTAAATTTGATTATTAAATTTCTGTACCTGAATTCTTACCAAATAGCTATTTATGCCATTTGGTGAAATTGTTTTCCTATCGCAATATATACATGCAGAAAACCAAACCATCACAATGTCAGATTTTTCTAATATCATGCCGCCCTCTACAAACAATTACAAAATAAATTAAAAAACTGTCAAAATTACCCTTTCGGTAGTTCAGGTGTTTGATAATCTGTACTGTTTTTATGATTGATATCAGTTAACCTTTAATATAAATACCAGTGATTTACCAACTACAAACTACAGGTTAACCATAAATGAACTAGTCAAGCATGCTTTTTGTGCTAAATATCTTATGGCTTTTAGAACTTATAGCTTTTGGAGGTGTGAGACACTCTTTGGGGTTTTTGAGAAGACTTTAATGACAGACTTTGTCTAAGAGATTTTAGAAAGACCAAAACAGCATTTCAGATATTTGACAATATGGTTGGTCTGCTGGTTTTTCCATTAATGCAATCTATCAACACTGGAACTACCAGAATTCTTTAACTACTAAAATTACCATAGTGGTCATTCTGACCGTTCTCATACAAGACATCATGCTGTCAAGTCATGTTTACAATAAAAGCTTCTAATGCGATATTAAAATTAAGTATTGAATTACTTTTGAATTAACCACTCGGCAGTTCAAGTGTTTACAAGCATACAAATAATCTATACTGTTTTTTATGAATAATATCAGTCAACCTCTAATATAAATACCCTTCAATCAATACTATACCAGGTGCAAACTACATGTTAACCATAAATAAACTAGTCAAGCATGCTTTTTAAGCTAAAAAATGTTTCAGTGCTTCAATAAACTCTCTAAATGAAACTATTGTGATGAATGTAGAAAAGCTTTTATCGCTTGTTCCTCTATCGTGTCATGTTAGGTTAGGATGAAGCGTGCAAAACAAAGAACTTTCTAAATAAACCTGCCAACCTGTAAATATCTTTTATATATGACTTGTTTTTCTCAGTAAATTACAGAGGCGCCTACCTCTGCATTTCAGTGCTTAAATGTGTTTCACAGAACTTTCCGTTCGCTCTATATCAAATCCAGTCCAGTGTGCTTCAATAATGGCCCTGTCTCTGACAAAAGAGAAATGAAAATATGGCACTGAAATCAACGTTTTTCAAACAAACACAATTACAAGGCAATTTGTAAAGTGCTGTGCAAAGTAATGTCCAATTGCTCTTCTTCAGAGGTGAGGGCCTGCTCTCTCTGCTGTGTGATTTGTAGCCGTCTCATTGGTAAAAAGCTTTCCTGTGCCGTGTGCCAAGAGCGGACATTACCAGTTAAATTGCACATCATTTAGGTGAATGGTGTATCTGAACAAGTGGAGATGATGGCTTGGATGAAATCGGACAAACTCTGCTTCTTCTGAGGGGTGATTGGTTTAACAGGCCTCAGGGGGAAACGATTGGCTCGAGTAAAAACAGGGAGTGGAGCAGAAAACACCATTTAAAGAGGCTAAAAAGGGTTGCTGTGATCGAATGAGCTGAAACTGGATGCAAAACAATACAGTGCATTTGCTGGTTTGTTTACTGTTTCTAGAGTAAACAACGTAATTATTACAATTACAAGGCAGGCTGTCTTAGAGAAGGAAGAACAAGCCAAAGCCTTAAAGGAACACCACTTTTCAAAAAAAAAAAAAAAAAAAAAAAAAAAATAGGCTCATTTTACAAGTCAGCTAGAGTTAAACAGTGCAGTTTTACCATTTTTGAATCCTGTAAGTCGTACTCTGGGTATGGCATGAGGACTTTTAGCTTAGCTTAGCATAGATCATTGAATCGGATTAGACCGTTAGCATTTAATTCAAAAGAGTTTTGATTTTTCTTCTGTAGTTACATTGTGTACTAAGAAAATGAAAAGTTGTTTTTTTCTAGGTGGATATGGATGGGAACTGTACTCTCATTCCAGCGTAATAAACAAGAAACTTTGGTGCTGTACCATGACTTTAGCAGGCGCAATGATATTAACTTTTTTTTTTTTTTTTTTGAGAGATCACATTTGTTTCCCAGTACTGGGTTGCAGCTGGAAGGACATCCGCTGTGTAAAACATATGCCGGAGTAGTTGCCGGTTCATTCCGCTGTGGCGACCCCTGATAAATAAGGCACTAAGTCGAAGGAAAATGAATGAATGAATGAATGAGGTATCACTTTTTTTATCTAATCTGATTCAATGATTTATGCTAAGCTAAAAGTCTAAGATAAAAGATATTAAATCTGGCCAACAAACATAATGAAGATTTAAAAGCTTAAAAATACAGCTGTAAAACAAATAAAACTTCACCAATTGTACCAAAAAAAAAACTATATAAAATGTATGTGTGTACTCACAAAATTTGAATTTAATATTATGGAGTTCATATGATCAATGTTCTTATATTCAACACTTTATTTTAGTGTCTTTTATTATTATTATTATTATTTATTTATTTTTTTTTTACATATTCCATGTCTTTATTACAGTGATACTGAAAGTTTATGTATAAACCTAACACTCATACGAATTATAAATAACATTATAGAATATAGATGTAGTTAATAAATATTAGTCAGTACTAAAATGTTTATTTTAAACTGATCAATTGTGTAATAGTCACAGCATTTATGATTCTATATTCAAAATAAATAAATAAATACAGAATCCACAAAAATATTAAGCCTCTCAACTGTTGTCAACATTTCTTAAACACAGAATACAGTTATATAAAACTGTAATACACTACCTGACAAAAGTCTTGTCATCTATCCCAGTTGTAAGAGCAATAACTTGACTTCTAGTTGATCATTTGGAAAAGTGGCAGAAGGTAGAGTTTTTTCCATGAATCATCTGTTGAACTGCATCCCAATCATCACAAATTCTGCAGAAGACCTATGGGAACCCACATGGACCCAAGATTCTAACAGAAGTTTGGTGAAGGAAAAATCATGGTTTGGGGTTACATTCAGTATGGGGGTGTGTGAGAGATCTGCAGAGTGGATGGCAGCATCAACAGCCTGAGGTATCAAGACGTTTGTGCTGCCCATTACACTAAAAAAACACAGAATTTCTTCAGCAGGATAGCGCTCATAATTCAGCCTCAACATTAAAGTTGCTGAAAGGTCAAGCTGCTCCAGGATTGGCCAGCCCAATCACCAGACATGAACATTATTGAGCATGTCTGGGGTAAGATGGAGGCGGCATTTAAGATGAATCCAAAGAGTCTTGATGAACTCTGGGAGTCCTGCAAGAACGCTTTCTTTGCCATTCCAGATGACTTTATTAATAAGTTATTTGAGTCATTGCAGAGATGTATGGATGCAGTCCTCCAAGCTCATAGGAGTCTTACACAATATTCATTCTTTTTCCACTGCACCATGACTTTATATTCTATACTGTACATTATTTCTGTTAAGTGACAAGACTTTTGTCTATGCAAAGTCAGACCTTACTGTCCTAATGAAATCATTAAAAATCAAGACCTGATCATATTTTATTTTGGTAAAATAAGCGTAATCTACAGGCCTTTGCCTTTTTATAAGCCAATTCTGATACCAAATTATTAACTAGAAGTTAATTATAATTTTTTTATATTGTTGTTCCTAAAACTTGGATAGACGACAAGACTTTTGTCAGGTAGTGTATCATTAGTGCTTATCAAAACTAAATATTTCAATGGTAATTATTTATCAGTTGTTAAAAGATCTGGAGAAATACATATTGCTATACCATAAAATTCACAATTAGGTTTAAAAATGTAATAAAGTTGCACTAGATTATAGTAGGAATAACTTTATGTTGATTAAAAACTATTTAACAGTAGTTTAATTCAGATGGAGCAACATAATTCCTATGAAATAGAATAAGAAAGCAAGTTTGTTTTGATTGAAAATCTGACAAATCTCATAAAAAGCAGTAACAAGTGCATTTTACACCAAGGGTGTTGAAAAATGTCTGTCAGCCTCAGGTAAAATCCCCTCAGGAGAGCGATACGTATAGATATAGCAACTATAATGATACGAAAAAAATGCTGCAATAAATAGTGACAAACAGGCATGTAGGAAAGTGTTGGCATTTGGTGGTGTGTGAATGTATTCTCCTTCAGGCTGTGTTCCAGCGAGCACCTGTTATAAAGTGCTGCGGTCGTCTCGCACAATTGGCCCTGTAATTTCAAAAAAGGTCACAGCGGCTGTGGCGTAATTCAATATTCTTATAGCGCTGTATTAACTACATATTTAATCACCAAGGGTAGGACACTGACGGAGCGTCTTGGTGTGGTGGGGCAAACAGAACATATGCGGACTGAAGTGCTGCTGTCAGCAGGACATGAGGGATGAGCCAATTTCCCATGATGCACAGCTACCAAATCTGCTGCGTTATACATTCGGTCAGATATCCAGCTATAGGCCACATTGTGCTCCTCCTTCAAGAGCCTGGATTTTCCCACAGATGTTATAGACGGAGATGCTGTATATAGAAATAGAGAAATGGATCATAGGCTTGTATAGGATGATATAGTCAGACAGGCCAATAAATCAGGATGTGAAGCAGACGGTCTTGAATGACAATAATGACTGTACACTGTCCTGCAAATGTCTGTTACTTCAGCTAATTAATAATAAATAAATAAATTATTAAATAAATAAATAAATAAATGAAATTAAAAAGGAAATTAGAAATTGATTTGAGGTTAAAATATTCTATTAACTGAGAAGTGAAGTTACATTTCTACAGTTGTGTACAGAATGGCTACTGTATGAATGAACTGCTCAGAGCTTTAAAGCTGTGTGTATATATAAAATCACATTTATAACACTTACATAACACAAATAACACTAGTTTTTTTTTTTAGCGTTTAGACACTTTTACAGTTTGAGCTGTGGAAAAGGTTTTGAAAAGTTAATCCAATGCAATTATACAGAAATTTGATACTTTTATTTAGCAGCTAATTTGTAATAATTTGTCGATTTTAGTATGATTTGCTCATATCTAGGGCTTAATTTCTGCTGGAACACGCCGGATCCAGAACCTTTGAAATCAGATCCGGCACCTGATTTTACAGATCCCCCTCCTCAACCGCCCTCCGGCCGCTGTTCACTTTCACTGTCTTCCACGACTCCCCAACCCTCTTCACTTTAGTCCACGACAACCCCCCACTCTTCACTTTCATCCTTCATCCGCGACACACCTCCGCCATCCAACGCCCCCCACCCCCCTGCTTTCCACTTTCGTGCGCGACACCTCTCCATCCTCAGTTAACATGCCGGATCAGTTACCCCGATCTGTTCCGGGACCTCGCAATTCATAAATTAAGCACTGCTCATATCCCAGTAGTGGTTGGGTTTGGAGGTTCAGAGACATGCCTCCTCTAAAAATTGTATGCCTTCATATAAATGAAATCGTATGGATTTGCACAAATTAGCCACTTTTCTGACAATATGTAAAATATCTATACAAATCATTTTAACTGTGCGAAGGCTAAACCTCATATAGCTACCACAAGCAATCAACGCAGAGGTGTAAACTCGCCTTTATGTCATAATTTGCAATGCAACATTTATTTTGCTAGCACATATTGTTATTCTTTAGTTGGACAATTCATCTGTCCAAGTTAATCCATTGAATAAAAAAAGTTTACTTTGGTAATATTCAATCAAAATTTGACCATTTGCTTCCGCATTTGGAGTGGCGTTTTTTTTTTTTTTTTTGATGACATCAATTCAATGACTTCTGCAAGCCCTGCACCCTTCTCAGTGTACCATTTCTGCTGTTATTACATCGATATACTAAAATAAAGTCTCAGCAACTTTTGATTCGTGTAGACTTTAGGTCAAGAATTTAAAAGAAAATTGAGTAAGACAAACAGGAAATCCCTATACTTTCATTAACGGCAAAAAATGGGAGAAATTTCCCCTTTAGACTACACCACTACTCAAAATGAACCAAGAATGTATCTTTAAAAAAGTAAAAGTCGATTTTGATTTCACACTGACTATAAATTCAGTACCATCTGAGGAACTGATACCACTGCAGTACACCAGAGCATAAACGTAAATCTACAGAACTGCACTGTAAAACAAAAAAACTCTTACTACCTACCTTTTCTAGTCATCTTAGTATACATTAGTCAAACTGACTAAAAACATCAAGTTAAACTTGTATAACTTAAAAAAAATGTTGAAACCAGATTAACTTAATAAAATAAGTTAAAGTATGCTGTAAAAAATATCCATGAATTAGCAATTGTCCATATTTTGTGATTCATGTTGTATTTTTTTTTTTTTTACCATTTATTTCTGCTTTTGAATTGCATTATGGGACATTGATCTTTCATCCAACAACTTTTAACATTAAAGTTTAGAAAAAGTTAATTTTATTAACATTTTTAATAGTTTAAAGTGATATATTGTCGGTTGGCGTCGTATAGTCAGTTGGTGTCGTATATAGTGGCCCCTCCCTATAATGCGGTTCAACTTTCGCAGCCTCGCAGCTTTGCGGATTTTTTTTGTGCAATTTGACATGCTTTTTTTTTTAACAATGCATTGTGTTCTGCGTCCTCATTGGCTGTAGATCATTGTCAATCAATCTCCTCCATGTCTCCTGTACAGTACAGTATGCGTTCAGCTTGCCAAATAACATAAATCATTGATCGCTAGCAGTGTGAGTTTCAACAAGGATGTAAAAAGGGTTGTAACTATCCTGAACAAGACCATCACAGAGGGGGTCGCACACCCGATGCCACGATGTGCCACGCAGCGCCATGCATTTTAGAATTGTAAACAAGGGTTTATATCAGGGTATGCAGAGTAGCACCACAAATTGGAGGCTGTCTGCAGTGCCCAGCGACGACTCGGGACACTGTTCATATTTCTGCCACACCACAGAGCACCATCTGAATAAATTTATTTTAAATAACATGTGAATGTGCGCGTCCGGTGTGTGTTACTTTTAACGGTCATGTGCGCGGCACATCCACTGTGCGACCCCCTTAAGGATGGCCTCTGCTTTAGTTTTGTGGATCAGTGACTGCAGGAAAAAGAACATTACGCTGGATGCCAACATTATCCGCATCAAAAGCTTTATGAAGCTTTTGCTGACAAGTTTACGCCTGACAACAGGTTTTGATCTTTGGTTTCATTCTATAACACTGGACTTAATTTTTATTGAAGTTTAAACAAGAGAAAAAAAGTGTGAAAATGTTAACGCCTGTCTGAGAAAAGTGTATAAAGTGTGTAGTGAGGGGTTTTACAGCCTTAAAACATCTGTAATAATTGTGAAAATTAGTTTGCGGACTTTTCCTATTGCGGGTTATTTTAGAACGTAACTCCTGCGATTAACGAGGGACCACTGTATTGCGTTACAAAAACCTTGTAATAAGCTGCCAGTACATTCTCTGTTATTTTACAGGCTTATTTCTCTATATATTATATACATGATATTAATTCAAACTACTAAAATGTCAATAAAAGTCACTTTGTTTAACTGTAGAGTTGAATTTTCATCATCAAAAGTCAACAGAGCAGAGATCAACATCCCATAATGCAATTCACAACCGTAAATAAATGGAAAACACTTGTGTTATACTGTTAATAAAATACTGTTAATCAACAAACTGTTAGCTGTAAGACACAAAAGCTTTTGTTGTAGTGTCTTTTTAGCCATATTTTTTACAGTGTGTATATCAATTCCCACAACACAGCCTCGGTTTCATCAAACGAATGCGCCATCAGAGAATGCGTCCCATCATGCTCAGCTGCAGCATCTGTTTACAGCTCCGTTTGGGCTCCAGCATTGCTGCGCTGCGCATCAGGTGGACTGAATTGGACTTCAGGCAGGATGCTCCCGGCTCGGGTCCTGTTCATTAATGCTGCTATATCAGGCTCCAACTATCAATGCGGGCTCGCAAAAGGCATCACCGCATGCCTGCTAGCGACTGAAATTACAGCCGCCTCCAACGGCACACCAGAAAAGAACATTAAACCCGGAGAGACGCACACCAACAGACCGAGCTGACAAGTAAATTGTTTCTGAAGCAGCAGGCAAAGGGATACGGGGGGGAATGAAAGAAGGGAGGGTAAACAAGTGAGGAGAAGAAATCATAACGGACAGGAGTGTGAAGCAATAAAGAAGAAAATGGTTGAATAACAGGGTGATTGCGGGGAGGCTGATGTGAATTAGGTAGAGAAAAGTCGAGAAATGGAGAAACGCAGGGACAAAAAGCGTGAGCTCGCTCCTGAAGTCGCTTGTGATGAATTGTGGGAATAAACTATACGTTACTGAGAAGGTACAATATGCTGCTAGCGATGAAGAAATCAGGCTCACTCAGCTGTCCTTAGATAAAACTCTACGAGATAAAGAAGAGTTTTGAATGAAGCAAAGCTTTGGTGGAAAAATTTTTAGAGACAATAAATAAACAAATGCAGAAATATATTTAGCCCCAATCCCAATTCTATTTTTTCACCCCTACCCCTTGGTCCTTCAAACAGAGTGTGAAGGGGAAGGGCTTCAAAAATTTACCCCTATGAAATGGGACAGCATTACAACACCTGCACATGTCATCATGATCTCTTGCTTTATATAAGATCAGACGATGTAGTTATTCCAGTTGTGTTATTTTTTGTTATTTATCTTCAGGAAATCACTGAAAGCATATATTATGTTATCATAAGGATCTAATGTGGCAATAAGATCGTAACTGTACTGTATATTTACACCCTGGCCATAATTATCTATGTAAACACACAAAAACAACACTAACATTATACCAGACACTGTAAAAAGCCCATTCCCAGGCATTAGACTTTTCTGACAGGGTATTCGAGCGTCATCGAGTGACAGAATGTTGTGGGACTGCTATACAGGAGTTATTATTAGGGATTATAGATGGCCAAATTTAGCGTTTTTTATTTTGGTGTTTTGTTAAAAGCATGACGGTAAAACACGAACGCGGTTATAAATATATTAAAACATGTGCTTGTTTGCTGTAATGACAAAACAAATACTAATTTGTGCATCTCTTTACTTCCGTGTGCAGCTATGCTACTGTTGTAGCTGGTGTATTTTGGGAAATTTTCTTGCCCCTTAGTTTCAATTGTGGTCCTGAAAAATCTCAGTTTCGAGGGTTATCTAGCCCTTTCCCTTAGCCCTACGCCTTCAAGCTAAATAGAACTGGGACACCCTACCCATTCACGTAAATGCACAAAAGGGGTAGGGGTAGAATTAGGATTGGGCCTTAATATCTAATTACAAAACTGAATTTTTTCTGAAACTGAAACTTGTTTTTTTCTACTTTTGATACATTAAGGGGGTTTTCACACCTGACTTATTTAGTTTGGTTGAGTCGCACTAGAGTTTGTTTTCCCTCTTGGTGCGGTTCTTTTGGGCAGGTGTGAATGTAGCAATTGCACTTGAGTGCGCACCAAAAGCGGACAGTGTACAGAGACCTCCCTTAAGAGGTGGTCTCGGTATGCTTTCAAACAAACCCTGGAGCGGTTCGTTTGTGGTGAGAACATGGTTCGAAATAGAACAGACCCAACTGCAAAGAGTACTGTGTCTTTTTAGACTAATCCAGCTGCCATAGTCTGATGCGCTGTGCAATACAGGATGTGAGGGAAAAATATTTGTTGACAGCGCTTTACCAAGAGAGAGAGAGAGAGAGAGAGAGAGAGAGAGAGAGAGAGAGAGAGAGAGAGAGAGAGAGAGAAACAGAAGACGACCATGTCGAAGTTTAGCTAAATTACTTCATGCCTAAACATAAACATTACAGCAAATTTTGAAAAGTAGTATAACTTGAAAATGAACAAAAGCACTGTAAAATAAAATGGCCATGTTTTTGTTACTTTTCCCAATTGCAAAAAGTTAAACGCTTCAATTTAATCAACATTTTACAAGTTAATTTTAAGTCAATTTAATGTAATTTGAAATGACTGGCTTAAATCTTGTTTGCAACTGCATTGTACTGTACTTTTACAGTACTGTAGATACAGTACATTTAACTGTATTTTTACAGTACGTTAATTTAACCATGTTTTTTATGCATGCAGTTTTTAAACAGTGAAGAATCCTCTCCGAAAAGGCACAAAAACTGTTGATTTGACAAACATTTATCCAGTGGTGGAAAGAGTAGTGAATAATCCAATAAAGTAAAAGTACCTTTACTCGCCCAAAACTGTAGTGCGAGAAAGTATTTGTTGTAAATCTTACTCAAAGTATGAGTAAAAAGTAGCCCTTAAAAAGTACTCAAGGAGTAATACACTGTGAACAGCTGATGGGTTTACATGCAATTTGTGTGTACACGTAACATTCTGTAGTGCTTTTAGTTATTAAGGCTATTTGGTGATTTCAGTCATCATACAGTAAACATCCTTCATCTTCTCATCATTGACATGCAGCCTCTGGATCATTGCATGTAAAGATTTTGGACAATTTTCATGCTTCCAAACGGTTTGCATCATTTATAAAGCGCCCATGTCATCAGGTAGTTCACTATGATGCAATTTACTTTCAGTGTGTGATTAGATTGGACAGGAATCACAGGACTGATTTTTTTTTACCCAGCCAATCCCCATAGACAATAGTGACTGCAGGTTGAAGTAGTGGAGTAAAAGTACTGATACGACACTAAAATGTACACAAGGGAAAGTAAAAGTACACATTTATAAATCTACTTACTTTGTTACTTAACACCACTGCATTTATCTGACTGGTAACAAGATGCACAAGTCACATGGCTATTTCTATGGCAAATTAGCAATGTATTTTTGGCATTCCCGATATTGACAAGCCTTAGATTTTCCACCAAATCAATAAAGCCATGTTGGTTTAGCACAACAGCATGCTAAATTAACTCATTTTAGGGTAAACGGTCCCTTAAAAAGCTTCAGTGCGTCTCATACAACTAAATGTATTCACATCTCAAACCCGAGATAAAAGGCACACAAGCAGAAGATTGCAGTCGGCTCTGACTGATGTCTGTTGTTTATCTTGAAATCCCCCTTTCGTTTAACATTATTCATCATTCACCTGAAATAGAGAAGCAGTTGATCTGACAATCCCTTGAATGGTGTCTATCACACAAACAGACAGTTCATCATCTGACTGGAAAGGCAGACGAAACGGGGGAGGAAAAAAAAACACACACACACACACCAGAGCCACATGGGAAAAGAACATAAGCCTGCCCTGCAGAATATAAAAGTCCTGATTGTTTTGTGCAAGTGTCCACATAAAGACAGCCAGCCTTTTTTGGAAGTTTATGTGTAATTAGTAGGCTTATGTGTCTGTTCCACAAAGCGCAAAAACACACAGGCACATGCACGCTTACCTGGAGACAAAGGACCCTCAGCAAGCTCTGGATGGACAAACTGCAGCAAGGTGAAAATGATGAGGACTTTTGCACCTGACCATGTGACCTGCATCTTTCTTACAGATCTGGCATCCCTGGTTGTTTCCAAGAATAATCTAGAGAGACAAAGAGAAGAAGTTGAATGGTAGGACCAACCATTGGCACAATTGTGGATGAGAAAATCAACTGATTCAGTAAATCAATGAAAGCCTCCCAATATGATTTTTTTTAGTGCTTGGCCAAAATAATTGCATCAAAAATAATGTTTGTTTTGACATAATATGTGTGAGTGTGTGTGTATTAAAGGGGCGTAGATTCAGCATCGATGAAGGGGACATATACCCACCAATATCCAACGACTACTGAAAGGTCCCCTTTAATAATTAAATTAATTCATTCATTCATAAACTCATTTTCGTTTCTGCTTAGTCCCTTTATTAATCTGGGGTCGCCACAGTGCAATGAACCGCCAACTTATCCAGCATATGAGGAAACCCACGAGAACAAGGGGAGAACATGCAAACTCCACACAGAAATGCCAACTGACCCAGCCGGGGCTTGAACCAGCG
The DNA here is from genome assembly GCA_903798195.1 of Danio kyathit. Taxonomy (NCBI): domain Eukaryota; kingdom Metazoa; phylum Chordata; class Actinopteri; order Cypriniformes; family Danionidae; genus Danio; species Danio kyathit. Next base: position 46,966,094 of record LR812533.1, read on the forward strand.
ACCTTCTTGCTGTGAGGCGATTGTGCTACCCACTGTGCCACCATGCTGCCTAATTTAATTCATATAAAAATAAAAATAAATTGTGCTGTCAACATTAACCTGGACATGCAGAAAGAGTTCAATCACATTCTCTACTGGAGTCGCACCGCCCCCAAACACATATGAACATTGTGATTGGCTGTGCCTTTCCCTGCTGTCATGTGAGAGGCTGTAGCTGCGTTCAGATGTTACAGCGCCAAAACTGTGCAGAACAATTTTCACATGCAAGAATAAAGTGTGTGAGGTAAGTGACGCGCAAGTGAGGACGGCGGCAGCAAAAAAGGTGGACAAGTGGAGATCCCCAGCAATGTCAAGAGCAAATCTACGCCCTTGGTGAATTATGTATATGTAATACAAACAACACTATAAAAAAACTGTAACATAGATATTTAAATTAATATAAAATTTGTATTACATACATATATATTTTATAATAAACATTTTCTCAAATATATGCATGCCTGTATATATACATAATAAATATACACAGTACACACATGTAAATGATGACAAAAACTTTTATTTTAGATGCAATTAATGGTCATTCCGATTTTTCAAACGGCAACTGAAAGTGCAATTTATCAAAATTCCGCTAGTCCTGGCTCCATATGGAGCAGATTTCTATTGAGCCCACTGTTAAAATGGCCAACTTTACAACAGAAAAAAAAAGTGTTTACAGCCTGGTACAAAGAATGATTTGGTTCATATAGCTAATATTACCCTGCATGACAACTGTGAGGGGGGTGATTTTTTTTTTTATAACTCATCAGTTTCTTTTATATTAGGTTATATTAAGTCTGCATAATTAAGGGCGTGGCCACTTGAGTGACAGCTAGGTCTCGCTGGTCACAGTCACTTCACCTCAGCTCATTCCAGCTGATTAGCCACTGAATTCAACCTATAGATCGTTTTTTTAATTTGTTTTATGTGGCTTTACACAGTCAGTTGCTTTTTAGAGTTATTTCCTACAATTATCAGATATTATGCCATGCTGTGTGCACTTAATTGTGCTCACAAACCATTCACGTGGCCTCCATTTCCCAGGTGAGTGAAATTCTATACTTAAATTCCATCTCTATAAATGTATTACTTTTATTTAAGATCATTTATAATTTTCTTTAGACATGTAAAGCACTCCAGAATCTGACCGATTGATTAGCTGCAGGCTCTAGAACAGGCATCGGAAACACTGTAATACAGTGTTCCTCCTGGATTTCATAAATAGCCTTGCATTTACTAACACAGACTATATTTGAAGTGTTTGGAATTAATTAGCATTTTCCTCCTGTAGAAAGACGTCATAAGAACAATGCTTAGTGGCTCAATGTATTACAATAGTGTTTTTAAAAGTCTAAACAATTTATTGATATAGTCTACAACCAAGCACATGTGGTCAGAACACAAACAAGTCACAGGTAATAAAGTATTAAGTGTTTCTCTCAAAGAAAAGCCTGTGTAAGCAAAATATTAGCAGGCGTCTGTAGCTCTGCTCATGCTCCACCTCTTTGCCCTTGTTTAGTATACCCCGGTCGGTGCAATGACGCGCGAACAAAATGACGATGGTTGGCCACGCCTATTTGTAGCTTCTTTTGCGTTCTTCAGAAACCTATGGATGACTTCACGGATACTACGTCCATATCTTTTACAGTCTATGATTTTTCTTAGCACTAGTTTGTTTTTTAAACGATAGTACATTTTCAAAGGTAGCATGTTATTTTGTTACTTTCATTCATTTTCTTTTCGGCTTAGTCCCTTTATTAATCTGGAGTCGCCACAGCGGAATGAACAGCCAACTTATCCAGCATGTTTTACACAGTGGATGCCCTTTTAGCTGCAACCCATCACTGGGAAACACCCATACACACTTATACACTACAGTCAATTTTAGCTTACCCAATTCACCTATATCACATGTCTTTGGACTGTGGGGGAAACCGGAGCACCCGGAGGAAACCCACACAAACAAAGAGAGAACATACAAACTCCACACAGAAATGCCAACAGACCCAGCCGAGGCTCGAACCAGCGACCTTCTTACTGTGAGGTGATCGTGCTCCCCACTGCGCCACCGCATTGCCCACTTTGTTACTTTACGCAACTAAAACAAGTTAAACATTTTTCAATTAAATTTATTTTGTATTTTGTTATATTTTCTTGATGTTAGTACAAATATAATACTTGTAAAGAGACATTTCACCAAAAAAAAAAAAAAAAAGAAGAGATTTCTGCCATCATTTACTCACGCTTAACTTGTTCCAAACCTATTTGAGTTTCTTTCTTTTGAAGACTACAGTAGATATTTTGAAAAATGCTGGTAGCTGGCACCCATTGACTTTCACAGTATTGGTGTGTGTGTGTGTGTGTGTGTGTGTGCGCAACAGAAAAAAGAATCTCATAAAGGTTTAAAACCATATCAGGAAGAATAAATGAGGTTGTGTGTTTGTTTTTTGAGTGAACTATCCATTTAAGGTGATCTAGGCAGTGTGCTCAAAATTCACAATTTGCATATTCTCACCTCCAGCAATAAGACTTCAGCTTCTGACCAATCCAAAAATGCCCCCCTACAAGCATGACTAAAATGGTTAATTATTCACTAGGGGTTCGCCTTAACACTCGCATATGTATGGATACAATAACAAGCAGACAAAACAGTGTTGATCTGAACTTCTTCACACTTATTAGTTGTAACAAAATACAAAAATTGAAACATGCTGTGCACATACACACTTAGCTTTCTACAGCAAAATCACACACACACACACACACACACACACACACACACACACACACACACACACACACACACACACACACACACACACACACACACACACACACACACACACACACACACACACACACACACACACACCGAGCCCACAGGCAACTAAGATTCCTTTAAAAACTTGGACTTTCAAAATGAAGTCTGTTTTTATTTATTTTAAAGTGGAGAAGCCATTAGACAGACTCAATATAGCTACACTACTATGGAGTTAGTTTTGTTTCTTTATTATTCAATCAAAAATATTTAGTTTTAGGGAAAAATTAAGTATGTAGTAATAAAAAAAATAAAAGATTTCAAATTAAAAAATGGTTTAATTAAAAAAACGTATGTCAATGATAACAAAATATGTTGGATTGTAAAAAATAAAGTATTGTTCTATTATGCAGTTACCACAATATTCATTGCACATTCATTCATTTTGCTCTCTGTTCTGCTGTCATTTATTTCAACCTGCAAGCAAAACATTTCAACCCACAAGCAAAGATTCTAGATGTGCAATAAATGACAGCAGAACAGAGAGCAAAATGAATGAGTGTGCAATGAATATTGTGGTAACTGCATAATAGAACAATATTTTATTTTTTACAATCCAACATATTTTATTATCATTGACATAAGTTTTTTTAATTAAACCATTTTTTAATTTGAAATATTAAATTTTTTTATTACTACATACTTATTCTTTCCCTAATACTAAAGATTTTTGATTGAATAATAAAGAAACAAAACTATCTCCATACACTACCTGTCAAAAGTTTGGGGTCGGTAGGATTTTTAAAATGTCACTAAGGCTGCATTTATTTAATCAAAAATACAGTACAAGTTGTAAAATTGTGAAATGTTATTGCACTATAAGATAACTGTTCAAAAGTAGTTTATAATTTAATTTAATCATTTATTCCAGTGATATTAAAGATGAATTTTCAGCTTCATTACTCCTAGTGGTGTAACGGATCACAAATCTCACGGTTCGGATCACATACGGTTTTTGAGTCACGGATTGGACCATTTTTCGGATCAGCAAAAAAGGGAGGAGACAAATGTCATTTGCTTTTTATTTATACAAAAATATTACTGCAATAACCCATTGGTTTAACAAACAGAACTTAGAACCGGTCATGTTAATAAAAATAAAAATCAAGAAAGAACCAGCTGAAAAAAAAGGAAATCATTTTTGAAAACCTATTCAGTGACATAATTTTAATATTTGTTTGTCGCCACCCATTGGTTACACAATGTAAAATTCACTAGCGTCAAACATTCACTAGCATCATGTTCCATTAAACTGTGATTTTAATCTTTACCATAAACATCAGTGTTTAAATCTAAACTATAAACTGTTCTCCCAGTACTTCTGTGTTATTTAACTACATCTCTCGATCAAACACAGATTTGAATGCAGCTCCTTGAAGGATAATAAACACATGTAAATCATTATCATTTATCATTTATGTTGTGCGGGTTTGAATTGAGATTGTGATCTTTTAATGCTTAATTGTGCAGCTTTACACCAAATGCATTAACGCAGGCTAAACAAACAGTGACAGAAAATATTTTTAATTAATAACCTAAGAAAGCATTTAGGTAGGTCCCACCACAACTTTTTCCATCATCATTATATTTTACAGAGAAGCCAAAATGCTTTCACACGTGATTTGAATGACACAGGAGGAGATCTCTCTGCAATTGTCATAAATGTTGGATTGACCTACAAGTTCAAAAAAAGTTATTAATCCACGGGTCATGTGCGTTCCGAACCGTGGGTTGTGATCCGTTACACTCCTAATTACTCTAGTCTTCAGAGTCACATGATCCTTCAGAAATCACTCTAATATTAATTATTATTTTTATTATTATTGTATTAATATTATTAATGGTAATAGTAATAAAAGCAATAATGACTGGAGTCAAACAATAAGAAAGCAGTTAATTAAAATTGTAATAAATATTTAACAATTCTTTTTTACATCTAATAAATGCCGCCTTGATGAACAGAGTAATTTTCTTTAAAAAATAAAAAAAACATAAAAAAAAACAATCCACATTGCTTTCCAATTCATTCCTACAAAAGCCCACTTTTGCAAGAAAATCTGTAAAATCATATAACATGACATTTCCAGCATAGGCTGTGCTTGATATAGAAGTGTATTAGATTAATTCATTTAAAAGCCCAAAAGAGACTGCTGCTTTGTGCATGAGCTCATCCTCAAAGACGGAGAAAACACGGATATGTGAAGTCATGTTTTAGCTTACGCTGCATGCTTAGAATGGGCTGCTTAGTGATTTGTCACATATATTCTTATTTGCATGTAATAAATGAAGACTTCAAGGACAACACATGCACTTAAAAGCCCAATCCAATTCTATTTTTGTACCCCTACCCCTTCCCCTTGGCCCTTAAAACCGAGTGGGAAGAGGAAGGGCTTCAAAATTTACCCCTAAGAATTAGGACAGCACTAGCACCTGCACACATAATCATATGTCATCGCCATCTCTTGCTTCATATGAGATCAGGCGATCGCGACTGCTGTAGTTATTCCAGCTGCGTTATTTATTGGTATTTATTAGGAATTCGCTGAAGGCATATATTATGTTATCATAACGATCTAGTGTGACAATAAGATCTTAATATTGTGCATTTAACACTGTGGCCATATTCATCTGTAAACACACCAAAAACAACATTAACATTATAGCAGACACTTTAAAAAGCCCATTCCCACTCACTAGACTTTTCTAGTGTCTATTGTCTAAAATACTAATTTGTGGATCTCCTTACTTCCGGGTGTAACTATCTGCCGTTGAGCCTGGTATATTCTTGGAAATTTTCTTACCCCTTGGTTTTGAGTGTGGTCCTGAAAAATCTTCGTTCGAAGGGGTATTTACCCCTTCCCCTTAGCCCTACGCCTTCAAGCTAAAGAGAATTGGGACACCACTACCCCTTCACGGGAACGCACAAAACAAGGGGTAGGGGTAAGGGGAATGGCTAAGGGGTAGAATTGGGATTGGGCCTCACTTCATTAAACTCGACACAATGGCATCACCTATTTACTATATTAACTATGGTTACAAATAATAACTTTAACTGTTAAAAGCTATTAGTGACTAGTGTTAAAGTTAATAGTAACTAACAAAGTTATGGTAACTAATAACTTTAACTGTTCTGATTTTGATTGTAATACAATAACGTGCACCTTTTGCTTTGAAACAATAATTATTGTAAAAAAAAAAAAAAACGCTATACAAGTAAACTTGAATTGAATTTAAATGAATGCAAAGACGGCGACAGGGTGGCTCAGTGGTTAACATTGTCACCTCAAAGCAAGAAGATCGCTGGTTTGAGAAGGGCATTTCTTCATGTTCTTCCCATGTAGGCATGGGTTTCCTCCGGGTGCTCCGGTTTCCCCCACAGTCCAAAGACATGCACCATAGGTGAATTGAATAATCTAAATGGCTGTAGTGTGTGAGTGTGTGTGTGTGTGTGTGAATGAGTGTGTATGGATGTTTCCCAGAACTGGGTTGCAGCTGGAAGGACATCCGTTGTGTAAAACATATGCTGGATAAGTTGGCGGTTCATTACGCTGTGGCGACCCCTGATTAATAAAGGGACTGAGTCAAAGGAAAATGAATGAATGAATGAATGAATGAATGAATGAATGAATGCAAAGAGTGAAAAATGCATGTGTAACAGTAAATTGGATCCGTGTGGTTCTTAAAGCTGTGGCTCTTATTAATTAAACAGCAAACGACTAGAAAAAAAAACACTCACTTCTCTTTGACTGAAGGACTTTTGTAGCTTTAATAAGAAACAATTCAAGTTTAATTTTTACAGTGAAGACTTATGCACATTTTGTTTCATTAGTATATTTGTATTATATATTTTTTAATAATTTTCAATAACGATTTAACCATCTTTTTGCTTGATTGTTTTTATTTACCCATTCTGCTGTGGTATTGACTATTCTGAAATTGTGTGCTGTCTATAATGTATAGGTGTAACAGCAAATAGCATTAAAAAGCTGGGTGTATACATAGAGTTGAAGTCAACATTATTAGCCCTTCTATGATTCTTTTTTCCTTTTTCAAGTATTTCCCAAATGATGTTTAACAGAGAATTTTTCACAGCACTTCAGATAATATTTTTTTCTTCTGGAGAAAGTCTTATTTGTTTTATTTCAGCAAGAATAAAAGCAGTTTTTAAGTCAACATTATTAGCCTTCTTAAGCAATATTTTTTTTTTCAACCATACAATGGCTGTTTCTCAATATGCGTTCTTCAGCGATCTTGCGTCCTCGTGTTCTCGTGTAATGTCATCATTCACCGCCAAAGTTCAGTGCCAAAACTCAAGACCACAAGAACGGAGGATGCGTGAAAGTTTCCGAATGTGTTCTTGATCGAGGACGCACAAACGCAGACTTGAGCGCAGAGCTCGCTCGAAAAGTCAGAAAAGTCATTGTGGCCAAATAAAGGAGGTGGGAAGCGCAACATTTAATATAGATTTATTATTAAACTTCAGAGATATAACTTATTTGTCTCAGGAGTTTCCCTACATGAGACGGTGAAAGTAAACATTACCATAAAAACCTTAATGCAGGCATAAACACAAAAACGTAAACATAAACATAAAAACGTGTGAAGATCACGTGACCATCAGGAAGAACGCAGCATCTCATTTCTCACAGGACAAGCTCTGTGTTCTTGCGGTCTCCCGAGTTCGTTCTTTTGAGGTAACTTGGCAAGACCAGTCTCCACAAGAATGAGAGTCCATTCACAGCATTCTTGAAAGTCTTCAAATGTCACTTTAAGCTGAATACTAGTATGTTGAAAAATATCTAGTCAAATATTATGTACTGTCATCATAGCAAAGATAAAAGAAATCAGTTATTAGAAATGAGTTATTAAAACTTACGTATAGAAATGTGTTGGAAGAACTGATATAGAACCAATATTACTGATCTACTGCACTATATCAAAACAAAATATTCAGATTTAAAGAGGTGAATATTCTGGTACTGAAAGCTGACAGATTTAATAAGCCATTCTCTTATACAGCAGACTGATTTGGATCAATGCTCAAGGCTGATATGAGATCTCACGCCCAGTAGGAATATCGCCCGTTGGTTGAAAACGAATCTATTGGTAACTGTGATCAACCATCTGCAAAGTAGAAGAGCACTGAGACCGCATGCCAGCCCAAACCAGCCTGAAACCCAAAAGCAAACAGTCAGCAGCACATTTCTTTGGACACAATATTGTTTTGATGAAGAGAACACGCAGAGCAACTGATCTTTTCTGAGCCAGAATTACAAAACAGACAACGTTTGGCAAATGTAAATTGCGGTTGACTCTTCTTTGCACACTTGCTAAAGCTCAAAAAATGAAATGGATAATTTAAAATGAGCTAAAAAATATTTCTAATAATGTTAAACATATGTTGTAAAATAAATAATAATTATATATACACTTTTTTGTGTGACAATAATACGTGTATTATTTTTATTATTGTACTTATCTTTTCTAATTCTGATTAAATGTGAGCATGGACCACAAAACCAGTCATAAGTGTCATTGATTTGTTCAATAAATAAGCTTTTCATTCATGTTTGGTTTGCTACACTCAAAACATGATTTTTTGCTGCTTGTTCACACTACTTATTTAAAATAATCTGCCAAACTTCAGGTAAAGTTGACAATCTAAGAATTTGGCAAATAATTCGATTACTGATGTCCATGTAAACATCTTTTACGTCTTTTACCTCTGTGTCTGTGTTTGTTTTGCCTCTGAGAAAATCAGCGTGAGCTTGAACTGAAAACTCCCATTTCTATGAAAAATCTTCCCTCTTTCCCTCCCCCGACACTCCCACTTAAAGGGTCACAAAACACCAAAACACATTTTTTGAGCTGTTGACAGTCATATACGTGTCCCACGCTGCTATAAACACTATTAGGACACACATATTTTGCTAAAAAGTGAAAATTGGTTGTTTTTGCGTTATTTTGAGCAAATTCGTTCTTCCTGTTTGAAACAAATTTTGAAGCTGCGTCACGGTGATTAGATACTTGCGTGTATTCCAGCGTGGAGACTGGATGACTGTACTTGCGAGTGCATAGTGACGTCTCTGAGTTTTCAGCATTATTCATGAGAAAGACTTGGTTCAAACCAATCAGCGCACTCTATTGTGTATGCGGTGCAACTTCATTAATATGCATGATAGCTTCGAAGACGCTTGTTTTTACCTGTTACAGTGTTCAGACGGCAGAGAGACGCCACATTGTGTTGCCAAAACAAGCGGAAGAAGAATTGTTTGGAGACACAGGTCGCCAGTGTTGCGTTTATAAATGTGCTTGTGAAAACACCATGCTGAAACAGGGGGTTTCGTGGCCCTTTAAACAGAGCTAGACTCACCCACTTTCCTGACTTTTTCCAAAGGTGTGTAAACACCCTGCTGAGACAGGGGGGTTTTGTGGCTCTTTAAGTATAAATAGGGTTCAATTGAGCTTTTAATGTGATTTACGTGATGATATTAACGCTGATGTGGTTGTGTGGTGAAGCCAAAGATAAATTTCCATTTGTGGTATTGCGACTTCCACCTTAAGTTGCTAGAGAAGCAGTGAGGGTCCTTTGATTCGTGACGCGCTGGTGGCTGAGGCCCCGTTTACACTAATGTGTTTTCGTTTTAAAACGCATAAGTTTTGCTACGGTTACGCCATCCGTCCACACTACGCCGGAGTTTTCGAGCCCCAAAAACGGAGCGTTTTGAAAACGCTGGAGAGGTAGTTTTCATTCTAATACGCTGCTGCTCCGTCTCAGTGTGGATGGGGGAAAACGAAGACATCTGAAAACGGAGACGTGGCTGCTTAGATTCGCTACCTGATTGGGGCTTTTGGGTCATTGCGTATCCTTCCCTTATTCGTCAAGCCCCTATCACATGACTATAACGCTACCGGAAGACGGCAGACCAGCTTCACTGTAAACAACAACATGGACACAGAAATGGGAGCGTTGTTTGCACTATTGTCCATTTTAGGTGCCATTGTGCAGTTAAACTCTGCCTTTTTTACTACAGCAGCTGCATATATTCACAAGAGGCAAGCTATTGTTCGAACACTCGCTAATCACTCGCGTTCATCGTTCAACCAACGTTTGTTGACTAACAATAACCAAATGCCGAGTGAGACACATGCTTCCTGTTTATACTTGAACGCGCTTGCCCAGAGTGCGCGAATGGTCACGTGATATACGTTTTTGGTGGAGTAGTGTGGACGGAGGTATGTTTAGAAACGCTAGATGAAACGCTAGTATTGACGCGGATCATTTTTGATCTAAAACGACGTTTCAAAATGAAACGCATTAGTGTAAACGGGGCCTGAGACAGACACACTGAGCCCAAGATGTTAATAGCAAAACTTTATATAAACCTGAAACATGACGACATAAACAGCAATCTGTGGGTTGAATCCCTGTTGTGTTCGGCGTTAAAGCTAATTATTGCGTTGTAGTGTGGCATGTAGTGCTATAGAGTTTTGCGTGTGCCGTGGCGATCAACAAAAAATACAGCTACCCCACTCTCATTCCTAACACCTGTGTGAGTGTGCACGTGCTTTATTTGCTCTAGCAGGTGCCAGGTATGACCACGTGACCAAAACATAATATATCACTGTGAAACCCAAAATAATCGGTACACAAATAAACATTAAAATTAAAGGAAAAATAATATGCCTCCTATATGTGGACAATAAAGAAGCAAAGTAAATATACCCTTGCATCATAACACAGGTTTGGTGGTCCAGGGTTACATATCATAGTTTCATTACAATATTTGTACACTTTAAAAAAAATGCTGGGTTAAAACTTTCATTGAAACCCAGCATTTGTATTGTGTATCATTACCAAACCTGTATTATAACAGCATAATAATACAATTACACACACACACACACACACACACACACATGCACAGATCAGCATTGTTGTCATGGAAACGCAAACTACAGACACTACATTCACTATAGACTCTACCTTTCTAAGCCACTTCTTAATTCTCTTCAGCCATAATGGATTGTTTGTGGTAGACACCATAAGCTTGTTGACTGAAAGGCTTTATTCTGCTCTTATCATGGGACGCGCAGTAAACATTCTCCATTTGGCCGGTTTCCTGGCCACAAAGCTGAAACTGCGGCTCTATCTGATTGGAGCAAGCGGCCGTCTCATTGTCACACTCGTACCTTATCGTCCTTTATTTCCTATAGTGTTCTGGCAGCCTGATAGAATTATTGTGCCTAACAATTGCATCATTTGCATGCCGTGATGACAGGCGCATTCACTACAGACCGGACGCTCCAGTTGCATTTCTTTTCTGCTTGGGGATTGTTTCTTATTTTCGCATTCCCTCATTCTTAAAACCCTCAGGTCCAAGTATTCAGTGGTGGACGCAGGAGGGTCGGATTGAATTCTTCCAGATAATTGTGTCAGATAGGCGGCCAAAGCGTCTTTCACAAGTGATCAGATAAACACCCAATTACCAGCGGTGAGATGCCACTGTCGGAGGGCCAGAAGAGCCAAGATGGCCTCCTCACCTGACACTCCAGCGCCAATGCATCTAAGCAGAGCAGACAGCCCAGAGTAATTATTCAATTCTGTTGATTAATGAATACAACCACTGAAGATAATGGAAGATTTATGGGCAGGACCGCCTCTTTCCAAATTACATGCACATGGATTGGGCCAATCAGCAGCCAACAGAGCGGAGACTACATAAAAGCAGTTTCTGCAGTAGGTCTTTGTATATGGATGCTTATTTGTGTGTATGCAAAAATGTGTGTATTGTGAAAATGTGAAAAGTGTGAGGTGAAATTTGAAGTGCTTTTAAATCTCAATCATTATCAAATTTTAGCCTGAATGAGACATCCATTAAATGTCATGAGGATAATAGGAACCATCGTGTAATATATTATATGATCATTATGAATCAAAGGACTACAAAAATGCAAAAATCTGAATTTTTGTTGAATAAATTAAATAGTAATATTTAATTAATATAATTAATAATTTAATTAATATTTAAGTAATATAATATAATATATACAATTAATTAAAAAATATATAAATTCATTCATTCATTTTCTTGTCGGCTTACCCCCTTTATTAATCAGGGGTTGTCACAGCAGATGTCCTTCCAGCTGCAACCCAACACCAGGAAACACCCATACACTCTTACACTCACACTATGAGCAATTTAGCTTACCCAATTCACCTATAGCACATGCCTTTGGACTGTCGAGGAAACCGGAGCACTCGGAGGAAACCCACACTAACTTGGGGAGAACATGCAAACTCCACACAGAAATGTCAACTGACCCAGCCAGGGCTCGAACCAACGACCTTCTTGCTGCGAGGCGATCGTGCTACCCACTGCACCACCGTCCTGCCCCATAAACAAATTAAAAGACATACATAAATAAATTAAGGTTGGACAATATGTCACAATATATCTTTTCAGAATCGATACCGCAATAGTGCACCTCCGCAATAGTCACATTGCAGGGTCTACAATGTTGAGTTAGGATTATATAGTTTAGAATTGTCTATTGTTGTCTATCGTCTTTAGGATTGTATAGTAGGAATTATATAGTTTAGGATAATATACAGTGGCGTAGTGGACGGGGCCGCAGGTAATAAATCCTCTCGTTCAGTGCGCACGATCATATCTCATCTCAGCCTTGACACTGCCGCAACCAATATATATATAAAAAAAAAAGGTCAAGCGACCAAAATATTTATTCTAATAAATTAAATTCATATAAATATAAATTAATATTACAATAATGTACCTACTAGATACTCATACATTAAATATGTTTATATATACACTATAGTCCACTTTAAAAGTTTTGAAATTTGAATAAAATAAATGTAATTCAAAAATATGATAATGTGCAATTAAAATTACAATTATTAAAATAATAATTATTTATAAATTGTAAGTAAATAATATATGCTCAATTGAAAAGTAAATTTATTTACTTGTACATTTATTTACTTATAAATTGTAAGCAAAAAATATACTTTTTAATCCAACATATATTTAAAGTTGCATACTTAATTTAAAAAGGTTCTTCAATCATCAGTCCACAAACACTCACTATAAAACTGTACTCAAATTAAAAGAACAAAGAACAGTAAAACAAGACAGAGATGAAGACATTTCAGTTCTGATACAAAACAACAACAACAAGTGCTTTCTGTCTTTTGGTGTTCTTTATCTACTTTCTTCAGGAGTTTCTTTGTTGTGTGGGGCGACGTGAACAGTCGAGACCCAATAGCGACCCTTGATGTACTGTTTTGAGGTTTGGCAGATGCTACCTAAACTGTCATTTCCTTTACACGCCGCTTTCATTTCCAACATGACATGACACCATTTCCACATGAATAGGCCTCCTCAGATCTCACGAGGGGTGTCTGCCGTGTTAAAGGTGGAGGCATATAGCAGGTAAATTATTGCGGGAAAGTGTTCTGAGGGCTTGAAGAAATCAAATGCACTTCAAATTACCTCTGACAACACCCACTGTTCCTTTCAGCTTAATCTCTCGCCTTTCATCTTCCAATTTCTGCCTTTGGAGCTCCCGGTAACTTCAGCCCGGGGAGGCAGATGCTCCGGGAGGAAAGACGGAGAACAAAGAGGAGATGGGCAGGAGGCTGAGACACAATGATCTGCCATTGTTAGGCTAAAGAAAAATCATTCTCTACCTCCCTAAATGGACCAAATGGTTACCAAGCTGGCGAGTAAAAACACGCAGAATATCATTATCTTTACCCAATGCTAGTTTTAAACCCCTAAAGACCACTGGGATTGTTGGGAATGAAGCAGGAGGTACAATTAGCCAGACAGTGTAATGGCTTTACTTTATATCCAAAGAAAAGAAAGTTATCCAAAGATGCCTTTTCAAGCTGTAAAGAAATCTGTGTTTTTGAAACTAATGAAGACAGCAGAAGTCAATGATTTATTTTATATATGATTTAGCCTGACATGTTTACTGTTCAAGAACATTTGAAATGTTTCTTAAAATAAAATATATTGTGTTCAATGGGGGAAAAAAAGTTGTTGTTTTTTACCCAGACATTTAAAAGTAACATATTTAAGAGCAGTAATCACAATACCTTGATACCACATAATAGGGCTGCTTGATATTAGAAAAATCTGACATTGCGATATTTAGTTTTTTGTGATATATACTGCAATATAAATACAATTTGGAAAGAAATTATTCATTTAAATCCACTGGGGTGATTTTGTAAGGGTGTGAATGTATACAATTAATAAACAAATAGTAAGCAAAAATAATTACAAGAAAAAAGCACGCTGCGCTCTTCACAGATTAGTGACAGTGATAAACAGCAGCTGCGATCACAGCGGATCCATGATAGACGCCTCTGCAGGCATGCGCTCGTGTCTGTATCCAGAAGTATCGCTGTAACAGCCGAGAGGAGAAGGAAAAGTCAAGCCAGCAGGTCAAACGGGCCACAGTGAGAGAGAGAGAGAGAAATGGAGTTTACTTTCGTTCTCTCAATCGCAGTGAAATAGGGGCTTCTACTGTAAGTGTCAGTGAAAGACTGTCCAGCAAACACACATGCAGTAAAATTGTGCACAGTTTCTGAGCTTTTAAGTAGTTGGAGCAGTGTAAATACTCGCGCTCGCCTCCCTCACTATAGTAAGCTACGGCGACATAGCGTATATGAGATAAATGACGTCAGTACACAATAACCGGTTATGATTATTACTGAACCGATACCGAATTGTTCGCGTCTATGTAAGTATGTAAGTCAGTGGTTACAGGTTTTCAACTTTCCTAAAAATATCTTCTATTGTGTTGAACAGAAAAAAGAAACTCATAAAAGATTGGAACTACTTGAGAGGAAGTAAATAGTGGCTAAAATTTTATTTTTAGACGAATTATCCTTTCGAGATTTTCTGGCATTAATGCCCTATGGTAATAAAAATGAAAAGTTTCAATCCAGTATTCTGACAAAAGGGCTGGGCGAAATGACAAAAATCTCATTTTATGATAAAAGTCATATCCTTTTATCATAAAATAGAGAGATAGATATATATATATATATATATATCCCAACATTTCATTCATTCATTCATTCATTCATTCATTTTCTTTTCAGCTTAGTCCTTTTATTATTCTGGGGTCGCCACAGCGGAATGAACCGCCAACTTATCCAGCACATGTTTTACGCAGCGGATGCCCTTCCAGCCTATCTAACCCATCTCTGGGAAACAACCACCCACTCATTCACACTCATACTCATACGGACAATTTAGCCTACCTAATTCACCTGTACCGGACTGTGGGGGAAACCGGAGCACCCGGAGGAAACCCACACGAATGCAGGGAGACATGCAAACTCCACACAGAAATGCCAACTAACCCAGCCGAGGCTCGAACCAGTGACCTTCTTGCTGTGAGGCGACAGCACTACTTTCTGCGCCACTGGGTCGCCATCCCAACATTTCATTTTGGTAAATTTTGTGTATTAATATTTTATATTTAAAGTATATAAAATTATTTAACTTCAGGGCAAATGTCTGATTAAAATTGTAGAAATAAATTAAATAAATAATAATAAAATTTTATTAAAAACATTTTAAAAACTAATGATTACAGATTAAAATAAATATATAAATATATTTAAAAAATAATAATAAAATTATATATATATATATATATATATATATATATATATATATATATATATATATATATATATATATATATATATATATACACACACATACACACACACACACATCTCATTAATAAATTCAAGATTGCAACTGTCTCACAATGCTGCCATTCATGTTTCTGTCTGCATCCTGTAATGGTGTGCAATATTGCGCTCATATAAATTATGAAAGTATTACGGTATAACAGTATATTTTGTGACAGTATGAAATAAACAATAGAGTACAATATGAAATGATAGACTTCTTATTTTGTCCATATGACACTGAGCTGGTCAGGTGGCTGACGCTGCATCACAGACGATAAACACAATGATCAGCGATTGCTCTCCTAAAGAAAAATCCTCCTCTATTTCCTTTATGGTGCAAATAGCTACCAAGAGGGCGAGAAAACAAATGCACAATATCATTATCTTTGCCCAACGCTGGCTTTTCCCCAAAGACCACTAGGCTTATTGGGAAGGTAGCTGAAGGTTCAATTAGCCTGACCGAGACTATCTATGAGGGGAATAATGCAATGCACCAACAGGAGTGTGAAATGCCTGTGTGAGCCATATAAGCAGCAAGTATTCTATAGTCACATTGCTTAAGTATTCATCCCATGCTGTAGAGCTCCTGTGTGCACTATCTGGACGACGCAGATGCCGCCCCCCGGGACTACAGCCAGGACAGTGAGTAAACACATATTCGCCTATTGTTCCTGATTTCCAGGCATTTCAGCAAAAGCTCCAGCTCTGCATTCGCACTGGCCGTTCATACTCCCCACTCATTAATTTGAAAGCAATGTGTTAGGATTGTGTGCCACTTAATCACATACTGAAGCCACGGGCCTAGAGGTAAACAAACAAATGCCCCAACACAAGCAGAGCCCTGTATAA
>LR812533.1:46985044-47060044 GCA_903798195.1 Danio kyathit
TACTTTGAATTAACAAACAGGACATATTTACTCTATTCAAGTCCACCATTCCAACTCTATAGAAAATTTAGCATTTTAACCAACAGTAGACCTACACATAGGCCTAATATTATTATTGTTGTTTACCATATGTTTGAGAAATAACAATAATAGGCTACTCATATTAACCTTTATTTTACATCTACAGACTCGTGAGAAAATCGTGATCTTGATTTTAAGCAAAAGAAATCCTGATTCTCATTTTAGCCAGAATCGTGCAGCCCTAGTATCAATACTGGAATATTTCAAACGATAAAATCTTGCTTTTAGTTAGTATCGATACTGAATTCATACACAGCCCCATTTTATAAATAATAATAAACAAAAAATAAATTACAAACTTGCCACCTTTTGATTTTTTTCAGGTATATATGTTCAACATTATCAAATGAAAAATGCAATTAATAGTATTTTGGTTTTAGTTTTATTCGAAATTTAATAGAATATTAGACTACGCAGCTTGTTCATAAAAGAGATAGGCTCTGATTTCCTTGCAGTATCGAAAATGGTGTCAAATATCAATATCTTTCTTGGTATTGTATTAAAGTTAGAAATTCCAGTATCATGACAACACTATTTGCTATGTCCACCGAGTCAGCTAGTTATAAAAAAAATGTTACGTCCATATGAGTCCATCCAGTTTGGGAACTGAAGTTTCGGTTTTGTTGGGAGTCAATCATTTGGGACACGGACTGATGTTCGATGACGCAATTGAGACAAGAATGGTGGGACACTATATAAGGGAAAAGCTGCCTCAGTTCGAGATAGCCGGCATTTCGTATGAACTTGAGCTGTGTTTGATATTCATGTCCTCCTTATGTTTGTTAAACTTGGTTGATTTATTTTCGTGAAATTGTTCTTGTTTCTTATTTCTGCTTTTGTGTGAAAATGTATTTTTCTATAAGCATTTAAACATCCACAGCTTGTTTATAATAAACAAGTTCACTTAGTTTTTTCGTGTCTTGTTGTTCCTCATCTATTATATACAGCAACAATAATTACAACTGGCCTAATGTTTTCCTTTTCATTTCCTCTTGGCCATTAAAAAGTAACGGAAGGGACGTAACATTAATGGGGGCTCGTCCGGGATCTATTTATTTATTCCAGTAGTTTGCCAGTTGTGATATTGCAGCTAGTTATAGTAGGAGGAAATTAGTTGATATAAATGTAAATATAAATATAGAGTTAAAGCTAATTCTAAGTGTTATAGAGAACAATATTTTAACATAATATTCATATTAACTAGTTTCTATTAATTAATTAATTAATTTACTTTGTCTTTGACATAATGACAGTACATAATATTTTACTAGATATATTGCAAGATACTACTATTCAGCTTAAAGTGCAATTTAAAGGCTTAACTAGGTTAATTGGACAATTTAAATTAATTAGGCAAGACATTAAACAACAGTGCTTTGTTCTGTTGCCAATCAGGGAAAATAATAATAATATTATTATTGATAATAATAATATTGAGTTTTTAAATGTTATATATATATATATATATATATATATATATATATATATATATATATATATATATATATATATATATATATATATATATATAAAAATATATAAAACAGTTTTTTTTCATATAAAATCTAACAATTTCAAGGGATTTCATAACTATCAAGTATTTATAATTGCAAAAAAATTTATATATGTATATGAAAGTCAATTTAAACACTTTTTTCATATTAATTAATATGCAATAATACACATATTTATTACATATAATTAAAAAATATTTTCCATCATGAAATTAAAGAGAAATTGAACAGAAATTACTTCAAAATGTTCAGAAATCCTATTTCAACACATATTTGAACGTAACACAAAGATCATTCTCAACTTATTAGAATTGAAATAAGTCATATTAAAGTCACATTCAAGAGCTGACGGGGAATCAATTATTTTGTCCAATTCTAAAACAAGCAACATGGCTCATTTATTTACCATTTCCAAACCTCAATTACAATACATTCAACCAGTAAAATTTCTCATATTAATTAAAACATCCACAGAAACACAAGAGACACAATGCAGTAACACTCTCAAACAAGACGGCGGCATTAACTTTCCACGCACACTCCCCAACAAGCCCACTGAATAAATATCAAACTCTTCGAACAAACACAATTTCATGCTCAGACATTCAGGCTTTCGATTATTGTAATCCGTTATCAGCATGTGAGGCCAGTGAAGCTGAGATGAGGAGAGACCAGAGCTGCTAAATCATGGCCTACAGCCAGTCTTCTGCTAAATTCAGCCCTGAAAAACGCCTCATGAACTGTTGAATTGACGAATTCAAATATAGTGCTTCATTACATACAACAAACACACTGCTGGTATACATTGTGTGAATGCAGTCAAGTGAGAAAAGGAACGAAAAGGGAAAGAATGAGCCTTTGTTGCATGCAGTCATCTCCTTAAAGGGCTTAAAGGGGTGAGAGTTGTGCGTGGCTTTCAGTGCAATGTAAACAAAAGATATGTTAGACGAATTATTATTAAAATGATTATGTATGTATGAATGCAGGTGATAACAACAGATAATCTAAATATATACCTAATATAAAGCCTAAATTTACATTAGACGTGATAAACATGAAACCATGATTATTCTTCAGACAATAATTGTACAACCAAAATCTATAATTGTTGCATCCATAATTGTTATGTAGTTCAAAACATCACATATGAATGTGTCTGAATGTAGAAGAAGCCTGCTTGAGCAATACACTGCTTTTGTTGTGCTTTGAAATACAACATTTATATGTTTGTTAAAGGGCACCTAGGTTACCACTTTTTCCAGATTTAATACAAGTCCCTTGTGTCTCCAGAGTGTGTCTGTAAAGTTTCAGCTCAAAACACCCATCAGATTTTTTATTATACCTTTCATAAGTTACTAAATTATAGCTTTGAGCAGCAGGTTGCGGTTTTTGTGTACTGCGCCTTTAAGGCTTGTCCGTCACGCCCACCGTTTCCACGTGCCTGTCAGCGCACCTTATTCTCCTCCCTCGGCTGCCTCAGACAACAGACAGACATGACGCCCCATTCACACGGGGCTTCAGCATCAACGCTTGACAGAGGGCGTGTCTGAAGTTAGGGCTGACGCGATCGTCATAGCAGCGTCAGCCAATGAAATTAGTCAGCAATAGGCCACTGTCTGAGCTGGTGTATTTGCATACAGCGATCTGATTGGCTGACGCTTTTGTCGGCGCTTGAAAAGTTGAGCAAGTCTCAACTTCTGCAGCGAGCAACGCCTCTGAAGCGGCGCCGACAGATCCACAATGCAGTTCGGCAATGCCTGACGTCACCCATTCAAAGTGAATGGAAAGCGTTGAAGCTGACGCCCGTGTGAATGGGCCGTGAAGGAAGCAGATCTCATGTAACATTTGTGAGAAGTACTACAGTAAGACCTTTACCAATAAGTATTTGATGCATTTGTTGTGGAGCTGCAACGACACACATAATGTCATTACAAAGTTCACACACACAGCGCAGACACGCACACACGCAGACAGCACGCGTGTTTAGCTTTGCACTCTTTTTGCACGCAAATGTGACAGGACACAGGTTAATATCCACTGCTGTATGGATATCTGTTACGTTAATGTACAAAATAAACCTGATTTAACGTCCACAAACCGGGATTGAAGCATCTTCTTTTATAATTGTTCTGACACGCGGCTGTGCTGATGAAGTAAAGCTGAAGTAAATCGCTGTAATTCATTACAAACATGCACCGTTTTAAAACATTTGAAACTTGTAAAACTCACTCTTGATCACATTTGATGATGATTGATGATCCTAGCAAACTGAACAGAACTTTTATTCCTGGGGGCTATTCCATAAAAGTCATTTAGAAACCGGGGATTAAAGTCAAAAGCCTGACTTCAGTGAGCCAAACTAAACATCCACGCTTAATTTGGTTCCATAACAGTAAGTTGAAGATCATTTGATCTAACTACTCTGAGTTCAGTTTAAATAGTCTAGATAACTGCTCGTGCACGTTTCTGTCGTGAAACCTTAAAGGTTGATCATAGATACATCGATTATGTTTTGTGCTACCATGGCAACTTCGAGAACTGAAAGAGCTCTGAGATGAGACCGCTGTTCACAGCGAGTGAGCCACATTAGTTTTTAGAGTTTAAACATGTAATAATTCAACATAACCAAATAATACGGCTTGCAAGAGAGAACGGCTGACAAGAAATTGTAGATCATCTCAATAGGCGACATATGTAGCAATATATTTTAAAATATAAGCCATTATTTAGGCCTATTAACATTAAATATTTGTCATAATAGATAGAAATTGTACTTGACCACGTGTGTGCGAGTGAGAGAGAGAGAGAGAGAGAGAGAGAGAGAGAGAGAGAGAGAGAGAGAGAGAGAGAGAGAGAGAGAGAGAGAGAGAGAGAGAGAGAGAGAGAGAATGCGCGCTTACTGCCATTTGTTGCTTGCAAGGAAAAGCTTTATTGCATTGCAGCCTCAATGTAACATACAAAATGTGCTAAATGTAAGCACATTAAAATGGCAACAAAGAGCCGTGCACGCACAAGCGGCGGGATTTTTAATTTGCTCCCGAAACTGCTGCAAATAGCTGCTTTCCCTTTGACACTTGTGTTTCCCGCGCCCCGTGGGAAAATATCTTTACATTAAAGTGAGCGTACTGCACGGCCCGGATCATCTCCCGATTATTCCACTCAGGGTTTGCAGCTTTAAAGTCATTATTTAAGAAATGTAGTCTGTTTCCTTAAATCAGTCAGTGCTTTCGTCTCCCCGTGTTGGCATGTGTTTCCTCCGGGTGCTCCGGTTTCCCCCTCAAATCCAAAGACATGTGGTATGGGTGAATTTGGTAAGCTAAATTGTCTATAGTGTATGTGTTTCCCAGTGATGTGTTGCAGCTGGAAAGGCGTCCGCTACGTAAATCATATGCTGGATAAGTTGGCGGTTCATTACGCTATATATATATATATATATATATATATATATATATATATATATATATATATATATATATATATATATATATATATATATATATATATATATATATATATATATACACCCCTCACAGATCTTTCTTTTAAGTTAACATTTTCTACAGAATGCTTTACAATAATATATTTGTGCATATACATTAAATTATTCACTACTAAATCAAAATTTGGAAATAATCTAACAAAAACTAAACTGAAGATCACAGTGCAAAAATTAGTACATCCAAATGAATATGTTGGGGAAAAATGTTAAATACAATTTTAATAACCAAGAGAAGAAGAAAAAAAAAAAAAAAAAAAAAAAAATCAACAGAAACTATATAAAATTTAGTTGAAAAAATCTAAAATACAGTTGAAATGTTGTAGTTTGTATTTGTTTTGTTTGGAATAACTTATATGAATTTAAATATATGATCACACTTTATTTTGATGGTCCGTTTGTTGAATTTAAGTTACACTGCATATATTTGCCAACTAATTCCATTAGATTATTAAGTATACTGCTTAGGTAGGGTATATTTAGGTATATATATATTTACTATTAAGTGACTATAAAGTTTTAATCATTATTAAGAGGTTAACTCAATTAAAATGGCATCAAACTATGGCAGGTGAATGTTAACATTACTTTGATTATGCTTGAACTTGACTTAGCCTGAGAGTTAGCCTGCCCCAGACCAGGCTAGTTTCCCAGCATAAGTTTCCAGGGTAACTAAGTTTGAACTATCGTAAATTTGATTTATGAAACCGAATCCGCCATTAATAAACCTGACTTACCAAAATAAGCCTGGCTTTTTCTCTAAGCTTGCTTTATGGAATAGCCCCCTGGTTGCTTTGCGCACGTCCTGTTTTGTTGATATGATTATAAGCGTTACTACGGAGACATGTTAATACGCAGCTGTCAATCAATTCAGTGGGCGGGGGGACCGCACTCCTACGTCAAGTTGCGGTCGGTCTCAAAACCGCTCCAATTGGTCCATCGTTTTTATATTGTTAAATTGAAAAAAAAAAGGACTGGGTGTTTTTATATCACCACAATATGACGGTCTAAACACTATGCCTACATATATGTCTGTCCAAACAGCTTGAAAAGTAGATTTATCACTATAGGTGTCCTTTAAAAAAAGCCACATTGTACAATGCATTGTAAATGCTCTTATATGCTGTTGTGTCCTCCCTCATATTGCAAGCCATATCTCTCCGGCCCTTCATTTGGGATGCTTTTTATGAACTGGCCCACATGACAAACTAATTGAATAGCCCTGATCTACGCCTTCAAGCTAAAGAGAATTAGTACAACCCTACCCCTTTACGTGAACACACAAAATGAGGGGTAAGGGGTAGAATTGAGATTGGGCCTAAGTGTATTGAAGATAAAACAATTAAAGCTGTCAAAAAAAAACAAGAATTGTGTTGTTTCAGCTCATTTTAATCAAGTAGTTTGAACAAATAGAAATGGCATTTTTGAGTGTACAAGTGTAGAGTCAGCAGCACAAAATGCCATTGTCGTATTGTCATATTGCCCATAGTAAACTCGCACCCTGATCTGATAAGAAAACCGTGACCTTTTATGGTAAACGTGTAAAAAAAAAAAATTATTAAAAAAAATCCAGCCAAATTAAATGAAATAAGACAAAAAAATATGAAATACTGTGAACATCTTCATTGTTCTGTTAAACATCATCGGGGGCTAATATTTTTGTCTTCAACTGTACATAAAAAAAAAAAATTGTCCCTGAAATTGCCTTGTGAACTGTTGAATAGACAAATCCGCACAGCATGCTTCATTACGTACTACAAACAGGCCGCCGGTCTTCATTGTGTGAACGCAGTCGAGTGAGGAAAGAACGGAAAGGGAAGAAACGAGGCTTCGCCGCAGACGTGCATGAGGACAATCTCCTTAAGTGACTGCTCAGCTGTTTTTGCAGAGTCAATGTCATGTTTGTTATGGATGGCGCCGTTCGGCTTCCTCCACGCAGCTCCGCCCTCGTAAAAGATGACGGACAGGGTTTAAACGTCCCGTGTTTACAGTGCATTAATTTTTCTGCCACTTCATTACAATAAAAGGATTAACCTGCAGCTTCGCCTTGCAGGAAGGCCACGCCGCCTCTTCCTCTTAGTGTATATTAGCTCCTGTCGGCCAGCGGGAGAGTACACACCAATCATGAGGTGCTTGCACATGCTATGTAAGCGCTCACAAACACACACACACATACACACACACATTCTCATTCTCAAGCAGCCATTTCTCACGCTCTTGCAGGACTGTGTAGAGAAAGATGGAAGAAGGGCAATGCGCTATGAATCTTGAGTGCAACCTAACACTGTGACAGGCCTTGCTTACAAAAACAAGGTCGGCAATGTCAACCTGGCTGAGTGTTTCACTTTAGGACTGTTTCTCAACTTTTTTTGTGGTTTTTGCTAAGACAAGCATCTAGATTTATGGCTTTATAAGCTACGAATGTGACCGTTAATAAGAATAAGAATTATATTGTGCTACTTGTGCAATTAAGAAGTACGATTTTTTGTTTACCTTTTAGACAATACTCTATATACATTGTACATTCAAAAATTGTGATAATGAAATGCACTAAAATAAAAATAAAAATCATAAAGCAAAATCGGATGACAGCATTTATAATGTTACAAAAGATAAAAAAAAAACTATATAATTGTAACGGAGGCCAGCTAACGAAGTGCTATGCAGGTAAACCTCACTCATCTGACCTCAAAAAGTCTTTAGCCTCCTTGTTAGAGCAACCGACTCCCATGCAAAGATGCCAGTTGGATCCCTGCTCAGACTGGGTTGGGTGCAGTAGGACCAGTGGGGGTAACATGTGGGGGCTTGTCCGGGATGGGAGTGAGGTTTAGGGGGGTGAGTGTAACGGAGGCCAGCTAGCGAAGTGTTATGTAGTTAAACCTCACTCCTCTGACCTCTATAGGTGCTCTAGCAACATACATTAGAGGCCATGTTCTTTAGCCTCTTTGTTGGGAGCAATCGACTCCCATGCAAAGAATCACTGGTTCGATCCCAGCTCAGACCGGATTGAGTGCAGTAGGACTGGTGGTTATCACGTGGGGGCTCGTCCGGGATGGGAGTGAGGTTTAGGGGGGTGAGTGTAATGGAGGCCAGCTAGCGAAGTGCTATGCAGGTAAACCTCAATCCTTTGATCTCTAAAGGTGCTCTAGCAACAGACACTAGAGGCCGTGGTCTTTAGCCTCCTTTTTAGAGCAACCGACTCCCATGCAATGAATTGTCGGTTGGATTCCAGCTCAGACCGTGTTGGATACAGTAGGATTTGTGGGTTACATAATAATACTACTACTACTAATAATAATAATAATAACAATACATGCAGTGCTCCAAATACTTGAGTACACCCTATTTTGAATACGTGTCAAATATTTTGGTGCATTTGAACAAAACAGATTTATTAAACTGACATATTTATTAAGTCACCAAACATCTTTAGAAAAAAAAGATAATACATTTAAATTCATACAAAATATTGAGGAAAAAAATTACAATCTATAAAATTAACATTTTATGCATTTTTTTGTTTCTCCTGAATTTTGCTCATTTTATATTGTTATTTAATATTTTTTCCCTAACATAAAAAATTGGGCTACTAATTTTGGACTGTTATCATAAGTTAGATTAGCTCCAGATTTGGCTTCAGTACTGACTAATTTAATGTATATGCACAAATATAATATTGTAAAGCATCTTATAGAAAATATAAATCTAAATGAGAGATTTGTGAAGGGTGTACTCATACTGCATATGTTGAACACTAATATATATATATAATAAAACATTATTTTTACCACTGAAAATATGCATGAATTCTTTATGAATTATCAGGTGATACTAAAAATTCAGCTTTGAATCACAGGAATTAATTACATTTTGTTGTATATTCAAATTGAAAACATTTCATTTATATTGGAATAATACCTCATAATATTTTTGTTTTTACTGCATTTTCATTGATTTACTACAGTTTTTACACCACAAATCTTCCCAGGCATGTCGAGGAGAAAAAATATTTGATTTATTAAAATGTTATAATTATAAAAGATTATTATGTAATAAAATATTAACTTAATTTAAAAAAATCATAAAAATAAAGATAAGAAATGTAAATAAAACACAATTAAATTTGATCATTTACACCCATAATTGTGTACCAATTGAAATTTTTAGGGTAACAAAATCAACCCATGAGGTACAAATATGGACCTTTAGGTACAGATGTGTGCCTTTTAAACAGCTCTCAGTGACAGCTCTTGTGATTTCATTTCTGAAAGTGTTTGTATCATTTAAACAATTGATTTCAGCAATCAATACAAAAGTATTTACATCAGCCATTAATCATTCATCGAAAATATGAGATCAATTATAATTCTGAGAAACAAGCATGCTTGCGAGCCACTGCACAACAGCTCCAACAATACATTACTTAACTTCATTCAATTCCACAGTTTTCTAAAAAACTAGACATGAAGACATGAGATATGAGACACAGTGCCTCAGTGGTTAGCACTGTCGCCTCACAGAAAGAAGGTCGTTGGTTCGAGTCCCAGCTGGGTCAGTTGGCATTTCTGCGTGGAGTTTGCATGTTCTCCCCGTGTTGGCATGGGTTTCCTCCGAGTGCTCCGGTTTCCCCCACAAGTCCAAAGACATGAGCTATAGGTGAATTGAATAAACTAAATTGACCATGTATGTGTGTGCATGTGAGAGTGTATGGGTGTTTCCCAGTACTGGGTTGCAGCTGGCAGGGCATCCGCTGTGTAAAACATAAGTTGGCGGTTCATTCTGCAGTGGTGACCCCTGATGAATAAAGGGACTAAGCAGAAGGAAAATGCACAAATGAGACACAAGCTGTTATCATCCCTGCTTTGATTAACTAAAATTGATTACAAGTCAGATAAACCACCAACCTCTTTGTATACATTTATAGCACAACATCATTTATTCAAAAAATTTGTTAAGCACGGTTAACAAGACACGCAGGGCATCCCTGGTGGAAACGTTTGGGGAAATTACGTTTAAGACGTGACGCTGTCTGTGCATACAAGCCTCTTATTAGAAGCTGCGGGCCGTGCCAAAAATACGATTAATTTTCAGCAAAAGCAACAGAGCATTCCTGGCCGACGTGACTGCAGACAGACCCGGTCACCGAAGGGACCGATCGCAGTTATCCGTCATTTGGTCTGCAGGATCGTCGAGAAATTAAAAGCTGATTATATCCTGCGGGGAGAAAAGGAAGACTGCGAGCCTCTCGGTCTGTGAGCTAAATTTGATGAATTAGTCCCAACTGTGTGCCAAGAAAGAGGAGGAGGGATACATGACAGACTTAAGAGGCGTCCTCCATCACGACAGACGCTACCGGACAATTCATTTGACTAAAAGCTCAAGGAATAACATTTCAGACTATTTTGGAAACTTTAAAGCCTCTGAAATGTTTATAAAGGACTTTTGATTTAGTGCTGTAATTCAGAGAGCCATACTTGAGATTAAAAATGCTAAAAGGACGTTTACACCTAGCAGGATGAATATAAAGATAATAATAAATACAGACTTCTAAATATCGTTCTGAATACAATAGCAGAGTTCAGACCATAGCTGTAAGGATAATGATGTAGAGAAATGATATCGTTGGGATCACTTTCTGAATGTTTATTGTCAGCTAATAAATGATAAAATTCTGACAGCCAGTCAGAATCCATTAAAAATTAAACGGCTCATGCTACTAAAAGTGCATGTGAACTGGAAGTTACTGTGACTTATGTCAGTATGTTGATGTACTTCAAACTAAACTGAAATATTAAGTAGGGGCGCGACTTTCTTACTGTGCACCATTCACTTTTAGCAAACTAATGGTAAGAGGGGCGTGGCTAAGGATATTGTGGCTGCAGTAGTCAAACTGATGTCAACAGAGAAGGACTGACACTTCAAAAGTGGAAACAAATGATCAAACTTTGATTGAAGATCAGTGGATTAACTTCCACGGACTAATTGTTCACCTAAAGAACAACAATGTGCGCTAGCAAAATAAACATTGCAAATTTAGACTTTGAAGTTACAGTACAGATGACAATTCAATAGTTATTTAAAGACAATGTCTATTTTGAAAACAATTGGCTCAACTATTGGTAGGAATAACAAAAATGTCATTCCAACAATTTGTGATTTATTCCACTACAGTGAATGTGATTACTAATTTCCCAGTTTGGTTAGATCAATTACACGAGCTGAATTCACTGGACAGATGTGATACGATTGCAGCACACTGGGGAAATCTGCTGGTTGAAAGGAATAATGCAAAAAAGAAAAGCATAAACAAAGTAAACAGATTATTATCATTTGCGGGGGGGAGGACAAATACAGTTATTTTCTACATTTGTTCTTCATATATATTCTTTTCAGTTTCTTGTGTATTTTGTGATAGGACAGTAGTAATTGGACAGGCAGCAAAAGTGAACAGAGGGGGGGCAGGACCAGAAAAAGTTCACAAAGCAGGATTCAAACTCTACATGACAAGTTGTAAAAAATATTTTGGTAACGCTTTAAATTAAGGTGATGTAGTTACACATGTTTCATGCATTTACTATAGTAAATACAATGAATTACAGCATAATTACACGTAACTAACTCTAAACCTAACCCACATTCTAAGCCCAACAATATAGTATACTTAACCAAGTAGTCAAATAAATAGTTACACTGTAGCTGTCACCCTAAAATAAAATCAATATTTTAATTTAAAAAAAAAACTTAAATAAACCCAAATATAGTCATGATGATTTATATATGGTTCTAAATAGTTTTGTATAGTCTTAAATCTCAGTATTGTCATCATTATGGTCATCATTCTTCGAGCAATAATTTGTGGCTATTATTGATATAATAAGTTTCAAATGAATACGCAGTAGGTCAAAGGCAACATTCAGAAGCAAGTATACACAAGTATAAAATTAAAAGTACCTTGAGTATTTATTATTTAGGGAGAATTATTGGTTTCATTTTTATTCCACTACATTGACTGCGATTACTAAATTCCCAGTTTGATTAGATTGATTACAGGAGCTGGATTCACTGGACAGATGCGCTATGCTTGCGGCACACTGAGGAAATCTGCTGGTTGAAGGGGGTAATGCAAAAAGAAAAGCATAAACTAAAATAAACAGATGATTATCTTTAACTGGGATGGACACAAATATCGTTATTATATTTTTAAAAATTTGTTCCTCGAATGTGTTTCAGCTTAATTTCGGTAAACTATGGACAAACCGAATGTAAAATTAGATTTTTATTTTGCGTTTCTCGTCTATATTGTATATGCGTGAACCTACACTGGTTTTATGGTTTGGTTATGATTATGATGCCAGCGATTCAGTTCAATTCGATATCACAGTGCATTGACGATGCTTTCCATACACAATTTTATATTTTACTTTACAGGTGCTGTTCACCGATGAGTGACACTGATAAACGGCAGCGGCACAGTGTTGGCAGATTGAGTGGTTTTGGATAGGCATTTCGGGGAGTTTTGGATAGTTTTGGGGCTGGAATCAGTCAGCTTCTGCTTTTTTAGTAGTTGGAGCATAGTAAATACTCGCGCTCGCCTCCCTTGCCATAGTAAGCTATAGCGACATAGCGCATATGAGATAAATGACGTCAGTACATAACCGGTTATGATTATTACTCAACCGATACCGAATTGTCCACGTCTGCATCGCGGTGCACCGAAAAAACAATTAATTTTGACACCCCTACTATATTGTGATAGGACAGTAGTAATTGGACAGAATGCAAAATTGGACAGAAGGGGGGACAGGACCAGGAAAGGTTTGCAAGCCAGAATTCAAACTCGGGATGCCTGAAGCGCAGTTGCGCTACAAGAAAAGTTGGAAAAATGTTTTTGTTAACACTTTAAGGTGATGAAGCTACACATGTTCCAAGCCCTTACAATAAATTGTGCATTATTACATGTAATGAGCCCTAAACCTAACCCACATTATAACCACAACCATATAGTAAGCACTTAATGCATACCTGAATTCCGGGACTTTTCCGGGAGACAGAACAATACGGGAGATGGGTCTGAAAAACGGGAGACTCCCGCAAAAAACGGCAGTGTTGGCAGGTATGACTTAATGAATATTCCTAAGTAGTTAAATCAATAGTTACACTGTAACTATGTCACCCTAAAGTAAAATGTAATCCGTATTTTAGTTTAGAAATTAACCCAGAAGTTGGCTTTGCCCATATACTACATTATCAGTATCTATCATTATGGCCATCGTCCTTAGTGTGAACAGGCCTTTTAAACATGAAAACAAATTTCAAAACACAAGTGAGACACAACAGCATTCCTTGAGCGATAATTTGTGGCTATCGTTGATATGAGTTGTAGACGAATGTGCCGTAGCAAAGGCGACCTTCAGAAGCCCCACTGGCTACAGCACACATGCTTATCTTGATGTAGGACATGTGTGTGATCCTTCAACTGAAAGGAGGTTTTCCACATTACTGCTCAATTCAAAGGTGTCTGCGCCGCTCAGGCAGAGAGCGGCTCTCATTTGGAAGACGCCTGGGCTCTATTTGCCCGTTCTGATTGGATCAGCAGGAGAAAGAACAAAGACCGCTCCGCTTTCCATTGTGCCTCTTTTGTATCCCAGATGTCAGAAGTCCAGTGTGCAAACAATGAAGCTTCTGCCAAACCGACTACAGCAGTCATTATCCTGAGCAAGGATCGCTGGTTTCGCCCTGCTGCAATCATAACTCTAATTAAGAGCGATGCTTTGTAAGCACGGAGGTTGCACGATGTTAATTACCAGAGTAGCACGCTGCAAACACATCCCTAAATGCCACTTGTCATTGTTCTGCGCTGGTACTTGTCACCGTCCTGCCACAAAAACACCCGGGAACGGCGCAGACATGCTGACGCTCACCGGAGGATGACATGTTATGATTTAAAACAACTGACTGTCACTAAAAATATACAGTTTCATTTGCATGCATGGGGAAAGCTGACTTGTTAACTCTGGTTGTCACAGTTGATACAAAGTTCACTAGGTGCAAGGCAGAGCAGGGAAGCTTCCTGAATGTATTTTAGGATGCATGCAAGCTGTTCTTGCAAATCCTGGACCTTGTGCACCATAGAAGAACGAAAAAAGTGAAGAAAATCTATAGTTTGTGTGCTTATTTCGGGAATCAATAGTAACTGAATTATAAAAAGATGTGCATGAAAACATACAAATCTTAAGATATTACAGATACAAAAACTATTACTGTTCAAAAGTTTGTTTGTTTTTTGCAAGAAAATCATACTTTTATTCAGCAAGAATGCATTAAAATGACCAAAAATGACAGTAAAGGCCTTTATAATGTTACCAAAAATAGTATATCAAATTAGCATATCAAAATGATTTCTGAAAATGTATCTAAATAAATCTAAAATAAATAAACAAGTCCCCATTTATGTGAATAGGGATGGTTTTAACTCTCAAACGACATAAAAAAACTGATCCTGGAGTTTTACTGACTCGTCAAGATGAACGAATCTTTGAGTCATTTCGTTCAATTTGCCAAAATATTGTTAAAATGTTACAAGATGCTTTCAACTACACCAACTACACCACAACTACAACTACACCACAACTACACCAAACGTTGATCACACTACAAACAAGTCATAACTAGAATACTTTAAGGAAGAGAAAATAATCATTCATTGTTTACCTGGCCTTTTGTCTATGATTATGTCAGCTCACCTCTTCTAACAGGTCTTCAAATTTCAGTGGTTCGTTCACGTCACACTGACAGTCCCATATAAGCTTAACCAACACACTCTGTCTGAGCTGAAAGAAACCATGATTAGTTCACCTTTCAAGTCTTCTGGTTTTTGAGTCATTTAGTCATCATGTGACAGCATGTAAAGAGAGATGACTCAAACAAAGGACTCGAGAAATAAACAGATTAAATCTTTTTCCGGATCTGACTGCATATGATTGGCTGGCTTCTTTCTTTTGCCTGATGAGCGGAGGACTCAAACCCGATAGAAGGCTCAAAAAAGAAGCTAATTTTCTACCCCACCTGCACAAATGAAGGAATCACTCCTTGAGAGAACTCATTGTTCTTGAGTTATACAAAAAATGAACGAATCGGTCAAGGAGGACCCATCACAAAAAAAAAACTCCATAAAAGCAGTGCATTTGACTTGTTCACATTTAGCATGTAAACTTATAGGATATATTTTAGGATTTCAAACATGGCATACTATAGTAATTAGTGATAGATTGTTGAAAGATGTACATAAAAACACAGCTAATACACTTATTACTCTTTTAAAGTATTTCTCTTTCTTGCAAGAAAATCATACTTTTATACAGCAAAAATGCATTAAAATAATAAAAAATGACAGTAATTGGGTTAATCTTATCATCTATTTCACCTAATCTTGCTCTCATGATTTTAGCTAATCTAAAAAAGTCCCAATTTGTGTGAATGGGGGATGATTTTAACAATCAAATGCCAAAAAAAACTCTATAAAAGTATTTGACTTGTTTACATTCAGCATGGAAACTTACAGGATATATTTTAGCATTTCAAAAATAGCATACTATAGTACTTTGTGAGATTTCTAAAAGATGTACATAAAACACAGCTAATACACTTATTAAACCTGTTATTTTTTAAAAGTATTTATCTTTTTCCCAAGAAATTTATACTTTTATTCAGAAAAGATGCATTAAAATGCATCTCTTATGTTTTTAGAGCAGCAAATGCAGCATATCAGAATGATTACTTTAGCAAGACACTGAATACTAGAGTAATGATGCTGAAAATATAGTTTAGCTGAAATCTAAAAAAAAGTCCCCAGTGAATGTGGATGCTTTTAACTCTCAAAAAACAAACAAACACCATAAAAGTAGTGTAATTGACTTGTTCATGTTTAGCATGCAACGTACAGGATATATTTTAGCTAGGGGTGTAAAATGAATTGTTTCTTCGGTGCACCGCAATGCAGACGCGGACAATTCGGTATCGGTTGAGTAATAATCATAACCGGTTATTATGTACTGACGTCATTTATCTCATATGCGCTATGTCGCCGTAGCTTACTATGGTGAGTATTTACTATGCTCCAACTACTTAAAAAAAGCTGTGCACAATTTCACTGCGTGTGTGTTTGCTGGACAGTCTTTCACTGACACTTACAGCAGAAGCCCCTTCACTGCGATTGAAAGAATAAAAGTAAACTCCATTTCCTCTCTCTCACTGTAGCCCATTTGACATGCTGGCGTGACTTTTCCTCTCCTCTCGGCTGTTACAGCGATACTTCTGAATACAGACAGGAGCGCGTGAGTTTTCTCCACCGCGTCTATCATGGATCAGCTGTGATCGACGCTGCAGTGTTGCCAGATGTAGCTGACTGATTCCAGCCTAAAAACTATCCAAAACTCGCCGAAATGCCTATCCAAAACCACCCAATCTGGCAACACTGCGCCGCTGCCGTTTATCAGTGTCACTCATCGGTGAACAGCACCTGTAAAGTAAAATATAAAATTGCGTATGGAAAGCATTGTCAATGCACCGTGATGCACAGAGATATCGAATTGAACCGAATCGATGGCATGATAATCGTAATTGAACCATGAGACCAGTGTAGGATCACACCTCTAATTTTAGCATTTCAAAAATGGCATATAAGCTGTTACAGTAATTATCGATAGATTCTTGAAAGATGTACTTTTTAAAAAAACTATTACTTTTAACTTTTTTAAAAAAATAGTAAAAAATTGCAAGAAAAAAACACTTTTATTTACCATTAAAATGACCAAACATGACAGTAAAGGCCTTTAAAATGCTACCAAGTATTTCACCTGCTCTTGCTCTCATGTTTTTAGAGAAGCAAATCAGCACATCAGCTCTCAAATGACAAAAGAATGACATTAAAAATAGTCTATGTGACTTGTTCACTATATTTCAAGTATTCTGACATGATTTGACAGCTTCACGAAGCCCTAAAAACCTGAAATATAGTGTATGAGCCTATAAAATAACACCATGAAGGTTTGAGCTTTTTTCATTCTCTCTTTTTGGTGTTTCACTATAGTAACAAAGTCATACAGGTATGGAATGACACGAGGGTGAGCAAACGATAACAGGATTTTCATTCTTTGCCTGAACTACTACTTTAACAGCCTTTCACTCTCCAATGTTAACACTCTGAGTTCCTAACAGACACTTCTATGCATGTACACGCTTTGGTTGACAGTCAATTTTGCTTGGTTGCCAGAGCCGAACTTGGCCTCCTGACAGCAGAAGCGGCTTCTTAATCCTGAGGGAAATGTCAGCAGCGAACAGATCAGCCCCGACAATTAAACATATCATATACACACACTGTAATTACTAAAAGAGATAGACCGATTCGCTAATCTCCCGAAATGAATTTGTCGGATTATTCACAAATAAATGACATCGAGCTATCAGTATCGGTAAGCAGTATCAAGTTAATTAAAGCTAAAGCATTTTAATAACAGCAGATATTTAGATTACACCTCCCCGAAGCCTCAGCTAATGAGAACGCTGATGTACAGTCAAATTATTTCCGAGTTTACAGACTAACTAGCAGAGAACAGAACAGCTTTGTTGATATTTACTCTACTTTTTGGCATCAGAAAAGCCATATCCGCATTTAAAAACCCAATTCTGGCGGCTTGCGAACAGCTTGAAACACCTCAACAGTACTTTCCCAAATTAAGCACTCTTTCAGATCAAGTGTTGCGTCCTCATTAAAAGCACCCGAGAGAGGAAGAGGGTGTAAATAGTGCATAAATAGCAAGTAAATGTTCATTTTTGGGTGAACTATCCCTTTAAGTGAATGTGGAAGGTTTCAGCACTCAAATGACATAAAGAATCATAATAAAAGTATAGTCTGAATCTGTTTCCCAACCCTGTTCCCGGAGGCACACCACCAGTACATATTTTGGATGTCTTCCTTATCTGACCCATTAATTTGAGGTTTTAGAACCTCTTCTAATGTTCTGATGAGTTGATTCAGGGGTGTTTGAATAGGGAGAGGTTGAAAATGTGTACTGTTGGTGTGCCTTCAGGAACAGGGTTGGGAAACACTGGTCTATATGACTTATTCACTATATTTCAAATATTCTGACAGTATTTGACAGCAGTTGGTTTATTCACAAATAAATTACATCGCGTTAGCAGTTTCGGTAAGCAATATCATTGGATCACAAGCTTAATTAAAGCTAATGCATTTTAATATGTTTCCCAACCTTGTTCCTGGAGGCACACCAATAATACAAATTTCAGATGTCTTCCTTATCTGACCCATTAACTTCAGGTTTTAGAGCCTCTTCTAATGTTCTGATGAGTTGATTTAGGGGTGTTTGAATAGGGAGAGGTTGAAAATGTGTACTGTTGGTGTGCCTTCAGGAACAGGTTTGGGAAACACTGGTCTATATGACTTATTCATTATATTTCAAATATTCTGACATTATTTGACAGCAGTTAACAGTTTCGATAAGCAATATCATTAGATCACAAGCTTAATTAAAGCTAATGCATTTGAATGTTTCCCAACCCTGTTCCTGGAGGCACACCAATAATACAAATTTCAGATGTCTCCCTTATCTGACCCATTAACTTCAGGTTTTAGAGCCTCTTCTAATGTTCTGATGAGTTGATTCAGGGGTGTTTGAATAGCAAGAGGTTGAAAATGTGTACTGTTGGTGTGTCTTGAGGAACAGGGTTGGGAAACACTGATATGGACTATACATTTATTGTGATTATTTTTTAGCCTTTTAAACGCTGAAAACCATACAGATACACTTAAAGGGACAGTTCACCCCCAAAAAAAGAAAAGAATTTACTTACCATTTAAACACTTGATTTGAAAAATGGACTGTTGAGGTGTTTCAAGCTGTTTGCAAGCCGCCAGAATTGAGTTTTAAATGCGGATATCACTTTTTTGATGGCAAAAAGCAGAGTAAAGGCTCGCACACACCAGGATGCTTTTCGTTTGCGTTTATCGTCAGTGTTTTTTGAGACGTTTTTCGGGATTCAACAGCAAACGATTTTCACTGGCGTCAAGCAGAAGAGTATGCAAAATCACTCCTTGACTTCTGACACCTGCTTGTAACACAGAAAACAGAAAGTTGACACGATTGTTGTCAAAGGGCTTAGAATCAGTGATTCTATGCTCTTTGTTGTTGTTAAAATTACTGGCGATTCGAACAAGCAGGGATGGTTCAAGTAGCAGCTTCAGCTCTAGCGATGAAGAAAAGATTATTGTTCACCAGTGTAATAAGCAGCTCCACGTTCATATCGCCTCTGGGCATCTTCTTCAATGTGCGCTCGCATTGACAGTGTTGCGCTTGAGCGCCTCCAAGTGCTGTTTACTGTAACTTCAGCAGCTACGTGCACGTGAACAAAAGTGCCAATCTCTCCAGCCTCCGTCGCCTAGACTGCAGCTCTGCACAAGACGTTTGACTATAGGAGAAATGGTTGTGCCCAACTGAGCCTGGTTTCTCTAGAGTTTTTTTAATACTTCACTTTCGCCAATCGGTGAAGTTTTTTCCTCGCCGCTATCGCCACTGGTTTGCATGGTTCGGGATCTGTAGAGCTGCGCATTGATGGATTTGCTCTTCAGTGTTTGGAATCTCGGTAGTGAATATTAACCCACACTGAACTGAGCTAAACTGAACTGAAACACTGAAAACTGGACTGACACTGTTTCAATTTACTATAATCTTCTATGTGAATCTGCTTTGACACAATCTACATAGTAAAAGCGCTATAGAAATAAATATGAATTGAATTGAATTAAATTGAATTGATTGGTGGAAAAGTTTGACGCGGCACATCAAAAAAGAACGAGCATGAGACATTTCTTTTAAAATGATGCTTTTACACCTGCCGTTTTGCACGTTGGTGTGCACGATCACATTGACGCCCTTTATTTAGTCGCGAGCCGTTAAACGTCGACGGTAAAATGCGAGCAAAAAGCATCCAGTGTGTGCACCGGCCTTAAGTATCAACAAAACTGTTCTGTTCTCTGCTAGTTAGTCTGTAAACGTGGAAATAATTTGACTGTACATCAGCGTTCTCATTAGCTGAGGCTTCGGGGAGGTGTAATCTAAATATCTGCTGTTATTAAAATGCTTTAGCTTTAATTAACTTGATACTGCTTACCGATACTGATAACTCGATTTGTGAATTTGTGAATAATCTGACAGCTGTCAACTCATGTCAGAATACTTTTAAATTTAGTGAACGAGTCATTTAGAGCAGTGTTTCCCAACCCTGTTCCCAGAGGCACACCAACAGTACAGATTTTGGAAATCTCTCTTACCTGCACCATTCATGTTGTGTTTTCGAGTCTCTTCTAATGTTCTGATGAGTTGATTCAGGGGAGTTTGAATAGGAAGAGGTTGAAAATGTGCACTGTTGGGAAACACTGATATAGACTATACATTTATTGTTATTATTTTTTTGCCATTTAAGAGCTGAGACCCTCCGCATTTATCTAAAGGGATAATTCACCAATAATAATTCACAAATAAATGACATCAAGTTATCAGTTTCGGTAAGCAGTATCAAATATAATTAAAGCTAAAGCATTTTAATAACAGCAGATATTTAGATCACACCTCCCTGAAGCCTCAACTAATTAGAACGCTGATGTACAATCAAACTATTTCAGTGTTTACAAACTAACTAACAGAGAACAGAACAGCTTTGTTGATATTTACTCTGCTTTTTGGCATAAAAAACGGATTTAAAAAAAAACTTTAATTCTGTATTCACAAATTAATGACATTGAGTTATCCGTATCGGTCTGTCTGTCTGTCTGCGGACTGCAAGACAGGGACTTAAAATGAAAGAGGCATAACTTGTAGTAGAGATGTAACTTGCAGTTATCAAGACCCACACTATGTTTTCGGCAAGATCAGTTATTAATGTCTACACCAACCCCAATCCTAAACCTGCCACAGTTATTAACGTTTACACCTACCCCATCCCTAAACCCAACCGTCAAAGTCATTAATGTCTACACGTGCACATACATCCACGAGTTGTGAGGCTTTCATACTTGTCGCGCTCACCATTATACTGTTAGCAACAACAGGGAGCGACACAGAGTGGGCTAACTGTCATGACAAAACAAATGAAGTCGGCGAGTGGAGTTGCTAAATAGATGGATATAATAATATCAAATGAATTGGTTGTGGATAAATTTGGAGAAAACGCATGAACACTTGCTGAACATGTTCTCTGGAAAGCATTTCCGCCATCTTGCCAACAACATCTTGTTTTGACATCTCTCATGGTTCAATGGGATCTCGATAACTGGGATAAATGGGATCTCGATAAAAGTTACACCGCTACTACGAGTTACGCCCCTTTCATGTTACGTTCCTCTCTTGCAGTCTGCAGACAGATACACTTGGAGTAATCTGATATTGCGATATTCTATTTTTTTTGCAATAAATATTCAATATGAACAGCACTATTTGATGCATTTTTTGGGGAGTCTAACAGTATTCAGGTACAGAAATTGAATATTTCCATTGCAAAAAAATGCTTTTCTTACTGTGCTTTGTCTTGTTTCTAATCCAAATATCTAAAAACTCACAATAACTTTACAGGAAAAAAGGCAAAATAAGAGTGTTTCCTTAAAACAAGCTAAATTATCTGCCAGTGGGTAAGTAAAATAATCTTGCTTTTACTTTGAAATGTAGATATTTGGACTAGAAACAAGATCATTTAAGAAAATTTACTTTTTTTTGTGCATAAATTGTATAAAATTTCATGTTAATACAGTAATTACATACAATTCTGTCCCTTCTGGTCAACTATAATTCAGACTCAATATTGCATATCTTGCGATATGACTATTGCGGATACGCACATTGCAATATCAATGCTGAAATGATATATTGTGCAGCCCTAATCATCACATAAGCTTAATTAAAGCTAAAGCATTTTAATAACAGCAGATATTTAGATCACACCTCCCTGAAGCCTCAACTAATTAGAATGCTGATGTACAATCAAATTATTTTAGTGTTTACAGACTAACTAAGAGAGAACAGAACAGCTTTGTTGTTATTTACTCTGCTTTTTGGCATCAGAAAAGCCATATCCGTGTTTAAAAACCCAATTAAACACTCTCTTTTGGATCAAATGTGTATATCAGGGGTGTCCAAACTCAGTCCTGTAAGGCCGGTGTCCTGCAAAGTTTAGTTCCAACCCCAATCAGACACACCTGGGCTAGCTAATCAAGCTTTTACTAGGCTTTCTAGAACCATCCTTGCAGGTGTGTTGGAGTTGGAGCTAAAATCTGCAGGAAACCAGCCCTCCAGGACCAAGTTGGACACCCCTGGTGTATATAGTAGGTAAATGTTCATTTTTGGGTGAACTATCCCTTATGTGGATGGTTTTCAGCACCCAAATGGCAAAACAAGAATCACAATAGAAGTATAGTCAGTGTTTCCCAACCCTGTTCTTGAAGGCACACCAACAGTACACATTTTCAACCTTTTTCTATTCAAACACCCCGAATTATTCCAGCGTTTACAGACTAACTAGCAGAGAACAGAACAGCTTTGTTGATATTTACTCTGCTTTTTGGCATCAGAAAAGCGATACGCACATTTAAAAACCCAATTCTGGTGGCTTGCGAACAGCTTGAAACATCTCAACAGTCCTTTCCCAAATTAAACACTCTCTTTCAGATCAAGTGTTGCGTCCTCATTAAAAGCACCTGAGAGAGGAAGAGGGTACTTGCCATTCTAGTCTCCCACATAATCGTTCCTGACGAGCAATAACACAAAGAGAAAACAACAGGCTGATTTGCATATTCGCGTTTATAAACAAAGCCCGCAGTCACACCTGAACTCTTCGCTATTTCGCTTCAAGGGCAACATTAACTTTCCGTCAGTGTTCGCGCGATGGTATATTATCATAAATTGGCTTATTAGTTGCAGGTTATTGAGCCAAGATAGTGTGTAACTCGCCGCATTTGTGTGGGAAATGAATCACGTCTTAATGCGCTTTCCAGATTCAAAGATTAATCAGAAGAGACCCGCCTGTGGATGTGACTGCGTTTCTGAGAAGGCCACGGAAAATTCTTGAGTCAAACATTAATGCTGGGGAGTCAAGAGAGGCCAATATAAATGCAGATTTTTAAGTCATTCCCTATTGTGTTTTTCAATTGTTTGTATGATATCCTGGCCTTTTGTGTATGGTTGTGATTTCCTTGAAATGTGCTGTTGATAATGATAAGAGTTGCATGAGGTTGACTCCATGGGTCTGGGTCACAGAGCAGGTCGAAGAAAACCAGATTAGTATGGAAGAGAAGGTCCCGGGGCAGGGGTCAAGGATATTTGAGCCTACACATATACTTTTCTCTTCTGTTTGAGATCATTTGCTGTACATAATTCATGTACAGAGAGAGTCTATGGGGTTTGGAATAAAAACAGCCATTTCTAGACATACAAGATACAAAATGTCAATGCATAACGATATTTAAATAAGAAAAATGTCTGAAATTTTGTTATCATTTATTCATTTCCAACCTTTCTTTTTCGGAAATGTTGTGACATGTTCACAAAAGCCGCAGTTCGCTGCATTGCAAAGTTTAATCTTGGTGAACTCTGACCTGCAAAATCGCATCACGTGACTACCCGAGACCAATCAAAAATCAAAACATGACCTCTCTGGACAGAAATGTAAACAAATGGAGCAATCGCTCGCTTTTTTATTGTCTAATCATCTTGTTTAATCCCGCCCCTTTTCGCAGCGCCATACGACAGAATTTCACATGTTCCAACTCTAGTTTGACCGCGGCATAAGACATTACAAAAATTAGATAATTGAACAATCTACATTAGATAATTGAACAATCTAACAAATATCAGAATGATTAATCAGATTAATAAGCAGGCTTTGATCGATTAGTTTTTGTAGCAAGTAAATATATGAGTTATGGTTGCACGATACTAAAAAAAATATGCTATATGCCAGGGGTGCTCAACCCTATTCCTGGCGATCGACCTTCCTGCAGTTTTCAGTTGCAGCCCTTATCAAACACACCTGCCTGTAATTATCAAGTGCTCCTCACATTCTAAATAATTGGTTCAGGTGTGTTTGATCAGGGTTGGAGCTGAAATCAGCTGGAAGGTCGATCGCCAGGAACAAGGTTGAGCACCCCTGCTATATGCGATGTTGTTGAGTATTGTGATAATGATGATATTAAAATAAACTGATAAAAGATATTTTTCAGATCTAACTAATTCTAATTCCAGCTAAATAAAAGGTGTCAAGGTGATATGTTGGTTATTTTTAAACGCGCTGTTTATAAATAAAAAGTAAAAAAATTCAATTGAAGGAGCAAACATTTAGTGTTTGAACTGAGTGAAAACCTGACTCTGATTGGCTGTAGGGTTGTCACGATACTGGAATTCGGTACTAATCGATACTGAAATTTTAAAAATGTCCATTTCCCGCTAACATTTCAGCTGTTGAGCACGTTCTTAAACAGCGCTGATTTGCTATTGTGTTCAGGTGCTC
Organism: Danio kyathit; assembly: GCA_903798195.1. Taxonomy (NCBI): domain Eukaryota; kingdom Metazoa; phylum Chordata; class Actinopteri; order Cypriniformes; family Danionidae; genus Danio; species Danio kyathit. The sequence goes on from LR812533.1 coordinate 47,009,705, forward strand.
AACAGAAATGACTGTGATTGGCCGTGAAGGTCATCAGTTCACCAAACTTACCACTGTTTACTGTGTGTAACCACAGATACAGGCACACTGGAGCGTTTTAAAGCTGCGATTTATCAGCGGATTGCTCGTATGTCAGCTTACAGACAAAGCAGCTGATCGACATGACTTTGAAACACTCCAGTGTCCCTGTATCTGTGTTTAGACTCAGTAAACAGCGGTGAGTTTGGTGAATAATGACCTTCACGGTCAATCACAGTCATTTCTGTTGAAAATGTTAGCAGGAAATGGACGTTTTTAAAATTTCAGTATTGATTGGTACCGAATTCCAGTATCATGACAACCCTAATTGGCTGATGTCATATTCTTCGTCTCGACTCCCACATTAGTATTTATTTTTGGGTTCACCTTTGGGCCGCTCCAGCCAATAGTAGAACAGCATCTACTGGGGAGGTGGGAATAAAGATAGTAATGCGCCATCTGATTGATCAAATTTGGACAACCAATACTTATAAGATACATTTCATTTAATCACACAAGTCTGCAATTCGTATATTGCGTATACTATTATCGCAATAATTATATTTTTTTAATATATTGTGCAGGGCTAATATGAGTTATACAATGCATATTCTAACTTTTAAACAAGACCTTTGGAAAACTACAAATGATATCGTACAAATTCATACAAACTAGCCACTAAATAAAAAGATTATAAATTGGCATGAGATAGCACTGGAATAGCAGGTACAGTACTTATTAATTTGTTGCCTGAAACTGAAAGTCTTTTACATTATTGCATCTAAAAGGGCAATATTTGCATTTTTTTTATTTGCATTGCATATTTGCAAACTTTGCATTTTTTTTGTCCTGATAGCTCAAGATTGTAATTTATTACTTTTTTTTTTACACAACAGTGTCAACAAAGACATATGTCAGTTTTGCATGTTTTATACTTATGTTTTAGTTTCTTCCTTGCCTAAAGATATTTTCACAGCTTCAAAAAAAACCCTATAAATATGGTGTATAATACTTACAGCAGCTATTTTTAGTGCCTTTCTTGTATGCTTTAATTGTGTAAAAAACACCCAGCAACATTCCCACAGAAGAAAGAAAGTCATCGAGATTTGGAATAAAGATGACAGCCCTATTCATTTAAGGTTTGGTAGAAGTAAACATGTTTTCGCCTGGCCAACTGTGCTTTTCGCTCAATAAATTCACCACTTAAATTCTCATTTAAAAAAAAAAAAAAAATCAATTTTGATCTCCTTTTGTGTTTGCAATTCATTTCTCAGCACTGATTTCTCAGAGTCACAAATCCAAACATTCAGTATTCTGCTGGTGTGTTTGCGTTAACACATAAAAAACACATTTAATTAAAAGCATAAACACAGCTAGACCTACATCAAATGTTTGAACGTGCCTTAATGAACCGGAGCTCATTAGAGAAGAAAGTCAAAAGCATCTTTATCTTACAGAAACTCTGGTATGAGTGCAACCAGACGCAACCTTGGAGGATCAAATGAAATTGATGCAAAATGAATGAAACAATCAATTTGGTACACGATTAAAAACGCCAGCGCAGATCAATGTGCCTCGATTTCCTATATACAAGACAACTGCCAGACTTTTGTTATTGCTGCTACCGTTGCTGTTGTTAATATTATTATAGGACTCTCTCAGAGTTCATTTATTTTTTTAGTTTTACTTAGTTTACACAATGCCTTTTTTAGCCCCAAAAACACAAATTTTCTTTATGTAAATGACAAAAAATAAAAATAAAAATACAAATATTTGAAAATGGTAATGTCATTGTGTTAACTCTATTTGAAAAATAAATAGATAAATAAAAAATGTCCCAATTTGCATACTTATACTACTCCCTAAAAGTATTTACTTTTTTTTGTAAAGGAAAAGTATGTACTTTTGAGTGTGTATCAGAAGAGTATGCAAGCTTTGAGACGTACTACTACCTCATTAACAGATTGTTATGTTGTTTAGTTACGTCACCTGTCAATCATCTCGACACATCATCCACATTTCATTCATATTTAATTTCCTACCTTAAGCTGCCATTCGCAAGTCTTTCATGCAAAGAAATCTCCTCAGGTGTTTGGATAATTATACATTCAGAAGTTAATGTCCAAACATATCTTGATGTAAGTTCACATTCTTGTTGCAGATCAAATATAACACGAAGAACATGATTTAAATATTTTCCCGTGGGCTAGATATTAATTATTAGTCATGCAAACATCTTTACCGAAGCCCCTCTACTTGACGGTTGGTCTTCAGCGTCCGCCATGTTTGTAGTTTATTTACACCGTTTACCAGCATTTGTAGTTCTAATCAAATTCACGTCCAACGCGCAATATATTGTGGGAAATATCAGCGGTTAGAGTATGGATGGCTATACACTTCAAATTTTTACCGGAAATAGTAAAACCTTTGGCAAACTCTTTTCAACAACTACATTTTGGGACATACTATTTCTATTTTCGAATACTATTTAGGATGGATAGTGTGCGAATTGGGATGCAGCATGTATGCGCAGAGGCATTTAGTGTTATTTTACAAAGTGACATTGCCAACTACTGGCCTAGCATGTATATTACAGCTTCATTTTTACAGATCCATGTGAACGTAAATCATTTTGGCAACCACTGACATACAAAATTTAAAAAAAAAAGTTGTCAATTTCAGTACATTGTTGTTGTGTACGTTATATAGACTGCTCTGATTGGTCAGAGGTAGAGCTGCACGATATTGGAAAAAATTGACATTGCAATATGTTTTTCAGTGATATATATTGCAATATGAAATATATCTCACCAGATGAAGATTTTTGTGAAGAATTGACTATTTCAGAATGTTTGGTTGTGATTTATAGGGAAGTGCGTCATCATAAATTAATAAACTTAACTTTAATCTAGATTTTTAAGGGGAAAAACATACAAATGAGAGAAAAAAAATGTTTTATATTTGTCAGGTAAGTCTTAAAGGCAGCTGGACACAAATATTTTAAAAATCTACATGTAAAATGACACTTGGCAGTAGGGGTGTCAAAATTAATTGTTTCACCGTGATGCTGACACGGACAATTCGGTTACGGTTCAGTAATAGATCAAAACCGGTTATTACTGTACGTACCGACGTCATTTGTTCTGTGCATGTACTTGAGTTAAAGGTTAAAGGTAGAGTCCTGACTGTTTGTATTAAAGGACAAAATTGTTTTACAAAAATATATAAATATAAATATATTTATACATTTTTCTTGTGCTGTGAAGTAAAATATAATTGTGCACAAAAAGCATTAACAATGCACCGTGATGCACTGATATATTGAATTGAATAGAATCGATGGCATGATAATCGTAACTGAACCATGAGACCAGTGTAGGTTCACACCTCTACCTGGCAGTCTTCACTATAAAAATGTATTTTACACTATAAAAATTGAATTAGTCTTTGTTAAAGCAACAACTGCATTGCTGCTTGTGCCTGAATGCTTTAAACTCACTTGATATTTAACATTAAAAAAAAACACAATTTCAATAATCTTTATATCCACAATAGTTAAACTTTGCCATGAATCTACAAGCTCCTGGTCAACAATAAGCCATACTTGACACTGCAGATCCAGCGATGTGACTATTGCAGATGTGCACCTTGCGATATCAAAGCTGAAACAATATATCGTGCAGCCCTAGTCAGATGCCTCAGTCTGTTGTGATTGGTCAATTTACTCTATTTTGATTGGTCAGACGGCCATGCCAGTTGTGATTGAACAGTTTGCGGTTTTGTGTGGTTAATAATATTGCAGAATCAAAATAACTATGCAAACATGAAGAACCATACAAGAGTATCTCCATCGGCAATGTGAAAACATGTGTCCCAATTCTGACAGGGTGCATTGTTCACTCATAAGTCTTCATGCAACCATTTATTTCTCCAATGACAAAGAAAAAAAACAAATATAAAAGAAATGACCCATAGTGTTACAGATATACATCATATGACCTCTGCCCTCTTCATTCGTCACATCTCTCCTTATGTCCAGCTCTCAATGAGTGCATTAGACGTGTCTAGAGGCGAGCGTCCTGCTTAATGTTCCACCGGGTTATTTCTCTTTCTGCTTTCAATTACAAAGACACAGCAGCAGGCCTACTCTTTACCCCAACAAACAGCCACACACACATACACATACATTTCTGTCTCCTGCAGGTTGATATAGATAGATATCCCTCCCCGTTGAGTCTGAATCTACATTAGGTCATTTCAATAAGTGGTAAAGGCCCCAAGGCATTGGTCAGGAGCTGGGTTGGAGGTAGGCCCTCCATCCGTCTTAGTTTGACTGAGACTTGCTGACACGCAAGCAGACGGATGGAGGGCCGGTGTAGCCAATCTCAGTTGTGTTTGTTATAATACTACATTAAGGGGCCTAATAGAGCATGTCAGGAAATATCGAAAGCATCACAGGAGGCGGAGGGCTTTGCTAAACTATGTTGTGGATGAAAGGAATCTCCTTTTTTTGTTGTAAAGTACCTGGGGGAGGGACAATGGTAATGGCTTCAAGGTGAACACTGACCTTGGGCAGCTTTGGTCAAAAACTGGATTTGGAAATAGGGTGTGGTTTAGGGGCATTGTTTTGAAGTATGCTATAATACATGGAAAAATGGGTGCTAACAAACTGAAAGTACTAGTTTGAAGTATAGTGATTACTTTTAGGATGCACTATCTTTGGATGGTTTTAAATGTAACGTATTAAAAATAACATATATTTATTGAAATTAACATTTTAAATGAAACATTACAATGGGATCGACCTGAAATTTAGGGGTGTTTACAGACCATTTTTCATCATTAATTTACTCAATGCCCTTTTAGCCCCAAAACCACAAACTTTCATTGGGTTAACGACAAAAAAAACACAAATATATGAAAATTGTAATGCCATTATTAGGCATGGGATGATAACCGTTTTCAAGGCATACCGCGGTTTGGAAAAATCAAGGTTTTATAACCACCAAAATTTCTGTAATGTTGTTCCTAAGGTATGTGTAAGATTTTTTATTTACATTTTTTTTAGGACAACAGTATCTCCAGCAGAAAAAAATATCAAAAGATGCCATTTTAAATTGTGAATAAATCTGTGTTTTTAAAACTAAAGAAGACAGCAGAAGTCAATAATTCATTTGAATTATTTAGCCTGACATGTTTACTGCTCAAAAATATTTTAAAAGTTTCTTAAAATAAATATATTATTTTCAAAGGGGAAAATTTTTTTTGTTTTTTACCCAGACATTTAAAAAGAATATATTTTAGAGCAGTGAGCACAATACCGTGAAACCGTGATATTTTTATCCAAGGTTATCATACCGTCAGAATCTTATACCAGCCCATGACTAGTCATTATATGTTAACACTACTTGACAACAAAAATGTGACAACAGCGGACTACAGGGGTACGTTCTTCATACATGGATTACTCAATTAGCTGGATTTGGATATTGATGATTTGACACGATACAGGATCATTTAGTTCTTCAAAACTCATCTGAGACTTGTTGTCATAGCAACAGTTCTGGTAGCTCAAACCTGCTTGGGAGCGGGTTCATTTCATATGAACAGGATTAGATCGGGTCAGTTCAAGCAAACATAATACTGAAAGTATGTACCAAATGCTGATATTTTTTTACAGTAGTTATATACAAAATAGTAAATATATATTTTTTGACTATAATATATATTAATAAAACTTATGCAATCTGCACTCCGAAACAAAAGTACAAAGACTGTCACCTGGTGGTTCAAAGAGAAAATTGATTGATATGAACTTTTTAGATACAAACGCGTACATGCACAATATTCGACTTTTTAAAAAAAAGGATAATAATTTATGCAGTCATGCACGTGTTTTGACCGCTTATATACTGGTGACTTGATGCTTCGCAAAAGTTGCAGACACCTTTACCAATGTCAAAATGCTTTTTTGATGCAAAATTTATTTATACAGTTATTCCTTACGCCGATTAAGAAACTTGAGTAGGCCTAGGCTACTATAATAAAGAAAATCTTCTCTAAATGTAAAACTAAATACATTGATATGCATAGAAATACATGATGAATACTCTTGACACATGAAAGTGTAAAGCCTGCAGCTCACAACAAATGTGGAAAGTTATTGCGTGTCATATTTAACAAACTGTTTACTGATAATTTTATGTAATTTTGCTTACATGGATAATTGAATATTAATCAGATGATGTCATTACACTGCTGTGCCGTCAGTCAATCATTGCATTGCTGATCATGATTTCGAGGATCGATAGATCTGTCCTTCACAACACACTCCAGAGATATTTAATCTGATTCGTGAACTTGTTTGAAGAACCAAATAAGCCAGAGATCAGTTATCAAGATTAAAAGATCCAGGATCTGACAAATCATCTTAGATCATTTAAGCAAGGTACAAAGAACGGACCCCTGGACCATATGTGCACAGGCATTTAGTGTTTATTTACAAAGTGACATTGCCGACTACTGGCCTGGCATGCATATTACAGCATGTTACATTTTTACAGATCCATGTGAACGGAAATCATTATGACAACATTGATATACACAAAATGCATAAAAAAAAAGTTGCCGATTACCTTACGTTGTTGTGCGAGTTGCTGAATCAAAACAACTATTCACATTAGGGCGGGGCGATATTGCAAAAAAAAAGTTAAAATAAAAAAAAATAAATAATCACGATATCATGTTTTATCATGATAGCATTTTTTAACAATCCATTTAGGAATATTAGAATTTTTTATTTAACCACTTTTTACTTTACCACATTTTAATTTACCAACATTACTAAGGCAAATTGTTTTAATAGACAAAAACAAAAATTTTTTAACTAAATATCTGATCTCTTTATAATAACATAAGTGTTGAAGAGACTCTTAATCTTGATAAATAAAATGTTACAAAGTGTGTGCAATGGTAAAGTGTAAATGCTGAGCAAAGCAAACGTTAAGGTGTCAATAATAATGATACAGTAAACCTTAAAACTCTGTCAACAAAACAAATTATGATAATCTAATCTGAGCTTTCAAGTAAATGAACCAGCCATCATTATTCAAATACATACTGCAACATTACAAACTATGAAGTTGAATGAATACATTATCCCTATGCTAAAAATGTTTCAGGTGGGGTGCTAGTGGCTAGGATGCACAAGAAAAGAAACCAAAAAGCCACTCTGGCGACATCCTTAACATCCCTTTTATGTACAATCTCCCCACTGCTGCTATACAGCACTCATTTTCACATGTGTTGTTATTCTGACCTGAAGTGACAAGCATGAGCCCGTTGTTTCCTTCCCCTGCCGTCTTCCTGTAACTAGGCGACCATCAACCGTTTTCTCAGAGGATGACAAACAGACAAACCATTGCCGCAGCTCCGAAACAAGTTTATGGAGAACAGTAAAAAGCACTGCAGTGTTTGTCTGAGGTGATTATCCTGCCATTATTACTGAAGTGTGTATATATATATATATATATATATATATATATATATATATATATATATATATAGCAGATTGTTTAGTTCTACTTGCATGAATCGCGGTGAGCTCACACACAACATGTGCGAGTTGCTCCTCTTGTGCAAGTCGTGCACCTCCATTGAAAATGACAAACTTACACCCTAAGGTTATTGGCATTCCTTTCAAGGCACGCGCTCAGCAGCCACATTTTAATAAAACTATAGCACTTCATACCAAATAAATCATACCCAATTTTTTTTTTTTTTTTTTTTCAATCAATATTGACAATGGTGTTCGGTCAATAAATACCGATATTGATTTTATCACCCAGCCTTAATTCACATTCTGAAAAATGTGCATATTTTTGTTGTTTCTATATTAGTTATTTTTAATTGAAGCTTAAGGAGATTGTTTACTCCCACAAAAACTTATTTACTCATCCTTAATTGGTTAAAACCTTTTTGAGTTTCTTTCTTTAGTTTAAAACAACCTAGGCTCATTCTGAAAACGTAGTGCCGTGGATGTTTCTGGAGACCCTGAATTATGCAGCCAGAGGTACGCATGGCTGCGTTTCATTTTTTAAGCGAACGCTATGGGGCGGTATGACGCTGTTCCTTTTGGCACTTACCAGCTGACCAGTTTGTCCCGTTAGCTCGTCGTGTACGTCGGCGGACTTGAGATGCAGAGAGGAGTTGACCACGATGATGGCGACCGGGAAAGGGAAAGTTCAAGAAATCGGGTAAGACAAAAACAGAATACAAAAAAATGAAATGAACGAGTGAATAACAGGCTGAGAATGTGGTAAAATCCGAAAACATGGTAAAAATCAGACGAGGGCTTTTCTTTTTCTGGATGGCTTTTGTAAACCGTTGGTTGGGTTTAGGGAAGTATGTGGGTGGGCGAGTCAATCGGTAAAATTGGTTGGGTTTAGTGAAGGAGGAGGGTGGGGCTGTCGATTGGCCGGTCGCCCAGTCAATCATTCAGTCATTCAGACAGACAGACGGTCGGTCGGTCGACAGCGGCCTCTGGTGGGTTTATAGAGAACAGCGCGGGCGCGAACGGCACGCGCGAGAGACGTTTAAGATACAAAAAAAAAAAAAAAAAAAAAGAGCATGCAGTGACCTCTCGCGGATTCGTGAAAACAAAAACTGCAAAAATACATACCTCCCAGGACGTATTTCACGGTCTCCAGAAACGTCCACGGGACTACGTTTTCAGAATGAGCCTGGGTTGGTTTAAAAACAAAAGAAGATGTTTTGAAAAAAGCTGAAAACCAGGAACCATTGGCATCCTCAGTGAGAAAAACAAATACTATGGTTAAAGGTTAGCATTTACCAGCTTTTCCTCAAAATATCTTGTTTTGTATTCAACAGAAGAAAGCCAAACAGGTTTGTAAAAAAAAAATGACGGTAGAGTAAAAGACGACAGAATAATCATTTTTTTGTTAAACTTTCTCTTTAAGACCAGTTGATCCCATTGCTTTCTCCTTCTGCAGTCACCATTACTAAACCATTTTGTTTTCCATTCTCTCAACAGCCTTCTACTACTTTGTCATCATTTAAATTCATTTTTCAACACCCATCCACTCTTGCAGCATAATCTATTTTGAATAAACCCGCCTAAATGGCTTACAACAAAAACAATCACTTCACACGCAGGCCAGACGGCCTCTTGGCCAGAATAAGCTCTAAATGACTAAATGCCACAAGTCGAAAGTCTGGCTATGTGACACCACTGGACAGTTTACAAAAGTGTCGCTCAAAAACACATCGCTGTCTCGAGGGGGGAGTGGGGGGGTGGCTGGCCAGCAGTAAAATAATAGCATCTCTGCCAGAGCCTGCTGGGATAGGTTGGGTGATGTACACCGGGGTAATTACAGACAAATGGCAGGATGGTCCCATCAGCTCGCTCCGAGAGAAAAGAGACAGAGGGGGGACATTAAAACCAGCCATTAACAAACAGAAATTGACGTCTGTCCAGAACCTCAGGGCAGTGAACTATTTGTCAGACAGCACAACATTCATTATAATGACAAATTTTGAGTAGCAAGTGTCATGTGATGTGCCATTAAGTGAGAAAAGAGAAATATTGGAAGTGTCCGGGACATCTTGTGCCTGAGCCAAAAGATGGATAGAATAACAGCTTCCACCCACAATCTTCACATGACCTTTAACCTAAACCTTTGTTCTCTGTTAGCCTCTGATTTAAACTCGCATGCAGATTGCCTGAGAACATCTCCAAGTCAATCAGTCACTCATGTCCGTTATTGACAGATGGCATCAATAACCTAAGCACCCATATTCAACAGAATGAACACTGTGATGTGCATGTCTGGCGCTCAATTCTTCTTCTTTTATCTTTATGCTTGGTCTCAAATGATCTTGAAGGATGAAGCTTTCTTCTAAATCAAGCTAGAGTTATTTCTCTATGACAACAACAATTTTACAAAGCATGTATATATTTAGTTACATGATAAATGTGTCTCCTTTAATGGATTTTATGCATCTTTGCTGAATGAAAAAAAAGTATATATTTATTTATTCATTTTCCTTTAGGTTAGTTCCTTATTTATCAGGGATTGCCACAGTGGAATGAACTATTCCAACATATGCTATATGCAGCGAATGCCCTTCCAGCTGCATCCCAGCACTGGGAAACACCTATACATTCTCGCATTCACAACCGCATGCATACACTATAGCCAATTTTGTTTACCAAATTCACCTATAGCGCATGTCTGGACTGTGGGGGAAACCGGAGCACGCCAACATGGGGGAGAACATGAAAACGCCACACAGAAATGCCAACTGGCCCAGCCAATAACCACTGAGCCATCATGCCGCCCATATAGATTTATTTAAAAACTATTCTTAGTGTCCCTAAACCTATGAACAGTAGCATTTAAAGAGTTGTTCAGATCAGAGATGAACTACAGTCAGCTGGTGTTAAATCACAAATGAAATGTCTTGTATCACCCCAAAGGGATTTATTTTGCAGTAATGACCGGATGACTGTACGTTAATCCGCTTCAGAGAGCAAAAAATAAATAAATAAATGAATAGACACAAAATATTGATTTGAGTTTAAATGATTTTACTCTGTGAGAGAAAATAAACAGACTGCTTTAGAGATATCAGACACTTGCACAGCTTGTTATTGGTTGCTTAAGGCAGTGGCCTGTTATATAGTAAGCTTCAATAAACCAATTTATTTTGGTCAGAATGTTGACTAACCAATAAGAATCAAGTATTCCCCCCCCCCAAAAAAGTCACTTTACCTTATTATGCATTCTATCCCATTTTAAAGGCCATGATATACTTTAAATAACATTTAAAAAAAGAACTGTAATTACATAATTTAGAGTAAAATCTGGACAAAAACAAAAAGTTAAATTTAAGTAAAATTTAAGTTTGTTTCAGCAATTTGAAACAGCTCACCAATGCAAACTTTTTAGGTTCATTTTGGCTCCTAAATACCGTGGAGCTACTATTGGTCAGTGATGATTACGCAATCAGTGGGTGTATTCTGGAAATCTGCCATCTTCGATGTAAAAAAAAATGTTTCCACCAATTTGTTTCTCATTCCATGGACAGATGAAGAGCAGAGCTTGTACAGATGTATCCGCACCTGTACGATCGCTCACAGTTTCCTGTGCATTTGTGTGTTTCGCATACTGCAATTCAGATCAGATCAAACTGTGTGGTGTATGTTCTGTATGAAAACTATAAAAAATGCCCTTCTTCACCACCAGTACTCTGCATTTGCTCAATAAAAAGAGCAAACTCACCATCATTCCTTCTGTTTACATTTAAATAGACACAAGTACAATCTACATTGCTTGTTCATTTTCTTTTTCTATGCCACTGAATAGATCAATGCTAATAGCAGATTCTAGAAACTGTTCTTTTCTCACAGACACCATCATTGTTGGGTTTAGGATTAAACTTGAGCAGGGTGCAGGACAGGGTGTCGGAATGTTCACAAACAGTACATCTCGCCCAGCCTTTTCGACCTTCTTTTTGCCCAAAAATAAAGAATGAAATAGAAACTGCTTTTGAAGCTTATCCGGACCTTTAGGCCACAATATACTTCAAGCAATTCTTTTGTTTAGGGGTAAAAAGTTGTCTGATTAACAGAGGCAGCAATATACAGAATCCAACATTTGAAGTGGATCCAAAAATTTTCAAAAATGACAAGAATGGGTGTTGTTCAATTGTTTTAGGACAATTTTGATGCAAGGTTTTGATCCAAATGTTGACTACTCCTAACTAATATCCTGACAGCACTCACACTGCTGAGAGCAGCATTTAGATGGATATGATTATATATGCTGCACACTTCCCACCTAACAACATAATAAAGACACAACAAAAAAGAAAACAGCGATTAAGAAAGCATCTGATCATAGAGATGTGGATGGTTGAGCAAAATCTGCAATTTACCACTCTAGTCAAGTCATTTAAAACTTATGAAGAACTTTATCAAATGCTTTGCTTTAATGAAAGCAGTAGGGGTGTCAAAATGAATTGTTTCTTCAGTGCACCGCGATGCAGACGCAGACAATTCGGTATCGGTTCAGTAATAATCATAACCGGTTATTATGTACTGACGTCATTTATCTCCTATGCGCTATGTCGCGGTAGCTTACTATGGCGAGGGAGGCGAGCGCGAGTGTTTACAATGCTTCGCCTACTTGACGCACAAACTGCACAATTTTACGACGTGTGTGTTTTCTGGACACTCTTTCACTGACACTTACAGCAAAAGTATTTCACTGCAATTGAGAGAATGAAAGTAAACTCCATTACTCTCTCTCTCGCTGTGGCCCATTTGGCCTGCTGGCATGACTTTTTCTCTACTCTCGGCTGATACGGCGATACTTCTGGATAGAGGTCTGCATTCCCGCGGGAGCCGCTGGAGCAGACCAGATTTCTTGCGGCGCGGAAATAAATTTCCGAATAAAGCACGAGCGCGGTCGGTAACTCTAGTGTAAGTTGAACGGGAGCGGGCGGTCTAACAATATCGCTCCCAAGCAAGCACGTGTGTGTGTGTGTGTGTGTGTGTGTGTGTGTGTGTGTGTGTGTGTGTGTGTGTGTGTGTGTGTGTGTGTTTATGTGTGTGTGTGTGTATGTGTGTGAATGAGAGAGAGCGATGCTGTGTGTTGCTGTCTATGTTTGTGTGTGAGTGTATGTGTGTGAATGAGAGGGCGTGATGCTCTGTGTCGCTTGCTTGGTGCTGTGTGTCTATGTGTGTGTGTGTGTTTATACAGACAGCCCCAAATATAAAACTGTGTTTGGGGAAAGCATCGACAATGCACCGTGATGCACCGAGATATCGAATTGAACCGAATAGATGGCATGATAATCGTAACCGAACCAAACCGTGAGACCAGTGTAGGTTCACACCTCTAGAAAGCAGCTTATTAAAAACTAGAAAGTGCCCGTTTTGGTTTCAATTAGAATAACTTCAAGTCTACTATGAAATTATTCTATTTGCAGACATCTGATCTTGACAGACTAAAAATTTGAGATTAACTGAAGGTTTCCAAGTAGGCAGAGCCACAATCTAATGGAAACTTGAAGGTGGTGTTTACGATCCAGAGCAAATTTTATCAGCAAATTTGCTTTGCCAAACAGTTTCAGACTCCTGAACAATATTCTCTATATCTCTAAACAGCATTTTCTTAGACCAGATAGTGTTTCTTCATTTTTTCTTAAAGTACATCAGGGTCTTTATATCAATGTTTATAGACTTTCTCCAGGAACGGTCTACACAATTACCATAAATGTTTCCTGGTGCATTTAAACATTTCAGATCCTTGGCAGAACAATTATATTGTGCATTGACATCAAGGACATTCTATGCAAACTAATGAAGTACTTCAAAGTGTTACCAAAACTGTTGTACCTGTTAAAGCCAGCCGCAAAGAATATTCTCATCTGACTGCCAGTAGTTCTTTAAGTACTGCTGACCTTGAGGAAAGTGTGTGTTGAGTGGTTTGGATTTGATGGATGACTTATCGGTTCGCACAGCACACCTGTCACATCAAACTCTATTGTCTCAAATAAAACTGTGATTCACTGCTGTGGCTGTGTTAGCATGCGTGCGCGAGAATGAACGCTGAAGCATCACTGTGGGTCTAATTTTAAAAACGCCAACCTGGCAACACAGAGTTTTGATCCAATTTGGGAGCAGAAATTTACATGGAGATTTGATTGGTAGCCAGAAACCCAAACTGAATTATTGGTGAACAGTAAGTGGTATCCAACCAAAACACGCAACAGTAGAATCCAGAGGAAACTGACCACAATCCCAGTATGCAATGTTTGAAGGCTTTGTGGAAACCAGTTGCCATGCCAACAAACTGGGAAAAAAAATAAATAAAAATCACAGAACCAGACTGCCATGTCATTTGCACTACAAACTGGCACACTGACTAGCCGTAGCGTCTCCTCAAACTGGCAGCGAGTCGGCTTGTTAGGATTTGGGAAACAGTGTTTGTCTTACAATTGTGAGTTAATGTTCGATGCATTGCTATTATGACAGTTGATTGTTATTGCAGCATTTAGGACATTCACGTGTGCCAGTTGGCAGGCTTTTTGTTGCATTTTCTGTTAATTATAAAGAAAACAAAATATGACAATATTACTCAAAGCCAAGCAGAATGAGTCTTGCATCCCAAAAAAAAAATTATGGCTGTAGATTTAAGTATGGACAACTGGAAGATGTCCCTAAACCAAAATGTGTAGAGACTTACTCTATTGATATCACTTATAAAGCTAAATAAAGCAAAGAGAGAGAAAGAATTTTGAGTTTATTGCTATTCCAGCTTTTTTGGCTATGTCAAAACAGATCAAGTTTACCACATTTTATAAATACCACTTTTCTATAGTTATAAAAATATTCTAACAATTAAAAGTCACCAACAGCAATACATAATACACAAGGTAAAATACATAAATAATAATAATAATGATAATAGACAAGATAAAAATCTAAAACGGTTTAAGGTTTACTTTTGATAAAAATTGTACAATTTTAGAAGGATTCACATTTAAAAATATTTAATTTAACCTCCTAGGGCCCGAGTGTCCACATATGTGGACAGCACATTTTAGCTCTTAAGTGGCTATTTAAAATTCTTTGAATGTTTTATATTATGTTACAGACATACAGTGTCGTCCTGCAACTGTTTTGCAGCATATGAAATGTCCCAAACACTATTTTTAACTGTCCAAAATGGGAAAGAAAATGTTGTTTTTACTATCTGATAGTCAAAGCAAGTTCAAAAAAAAATGTAAATCTATGTTAAATATGCATAAAAGAAAATTTGGGAAAAAGTGTTTTATGTAAATTCGGACCAAGAGTCCACATATATGGACATCATTTTTCTCTAAGTACATCATATCAAAAGATGATACTTGATTTTTATTCTAGGTTTCAATAAGCCCAAATAGCAAAAAGAAAAAAAAAATGCATGTAAAAAAACACCTTGGGCCTTAAAGTCTGTCCAGGTAAAAATTGTTGTCTGATAACATTAAAAATAGGGCATTCCACAAGCATATGTGGTAACACTTTATAATAACTACACACTATGAATCATTTACTAAGCATTAGCAAATAGTGAATTCATTATCTGTTAAGCAATTACTCTATATTAATAAGCGTTAGTAAACTGTTTATAACTGCAGCTACAGATGCTGTATTCTTGACTTACAACCACATTTAT
This sequence comes from Danio kyathit, assembly GCA_903798195.1. Classification (NCBI taxonomy): domain Eukaryota; kingdom Metazoa; phylum Chordata; class Actinopteri; order Cypriniformes; family Danionidae; genus Danio; species Danio kyathit. The sequence goes on from LR812533.1 coordinate 47,024,968, forward strand.
AATGTGCTTAATAATTGTACTTTCACACTTTGTTAATGATTTATTTTCCATTACTAATTTAAGTATTGCATCATTTAAAAACAATTTTTATCTAAGAGTAGTTGGTACTATTGAAATCAACGTTTATATATCTTAGTATCAGGCACATATTAATGGTTACTATGTATGTTAAATGCTTTATTAACTCACCTTCATGCAGTTTTGTGACCTAATCTAAAGTGAGGACTATTTATGCTTTGTAAATCCCTTATAAATGACAATTAAAGGCTCTATCAAATGAACAATAATCTTTGCAATCTTATCTGAAAAGTAAAATTACTGTTAAGTTCAAACATTGCCAAATAACTAGTGTCAAAATACAACATCGAATTGGATAAAACAACAATATAAAAAGAAATAACAATATAATAAGATGCAATGTTTAAACTGTACAGTAATTTTATTTCAGATAAGGTTGCAAAGATTTATTTTTCATTTGAAGTACAGTTTCATTTGTGTATCTTCAAATGAACATAAATGAATAATGTTATGTTCTTTTTTCCTGTTTAGAATTTAACTTTAATTGTCATTTATAAGGGATTTATAAAGCATAAATTTTCTAATGCTTAATAAATGGTTCATAGTGTGTAGTTATTATAAAGTGTTACCGAATACGTTTAACAGTTTGGTTTCTTTTGCAATATTGAAATTTGGTGGTTCTTCTCCTTTAAGTAAATGTTCATGTGAGTCTAAATAAAGCAAAATAAAAAAAGTCGCAAAGGTTAATCATTGACATGGAGTTTGAATTTAACTAGCCACACAATAGGCTGGGTGGTTAATTAAAGGCCATGTTCATGAGCATTTTGTCAGTAAAGCTGGTTCTAGTAAACCTCCACTACAGAGTTGTAGTTCACTGACAAGCTACACAAAAATCACATTCAAAATCTAAATCGATTTAATTGGGCTATAATGACATTGAGATAACTATTCTGTGATGATGACCGCTTGTGTAGCTTATCAACAAAACTACAGTTTCAACCCCAAACTTCGGTCACATATCTTTACCTCAAATGTACGCCTTAGCCCCTTTCACACACTGATACCGAAAATTTCCAGAATGACTTTACCGGTAAATAAAATAAAATAAAAACGTTGTTCACACAGGCAAGAAGGTTTCGAAATTTTTCCGGGAAAGATCATTCACACATCCATTCCAAAATAACGGTAAATTCTGACATCATTAACCAGAAATGAGCTCTAAACGCTTGTATTTGTAAACATTTGACTACATAACAAACTCTGTGGATGGATAAGTATTGTGAACAACTTTGATGAAAACATATAGAGAAACACTTGCACTTTTATCTTCATAAACAGCGTGGATGTGAATGCTTCTGAGTGTTCTGATATGCTAAAGTAGACGTCTCACGTCAGCGCATTCTAGACATGAATGCGCTCTTTCCAGCAGTCTTCCTTCTCCGTTCACACAGCGCAGCATTCCTGCAAATTACCGGTAATGTTACAACTTCTCTTTCCGGAAAATAGCCGGAACAAATTTACTAGTATTTTTAAAAAGGGCCTGTTCACACATACAGACCTTTCCGGGAAATTGGCGGTAATTTTCTGGAAAGGTCTATATGTGTGAAAGGGGCTCTTATGTGGTAGTCGTGTGATTATTAGGCCACGTTTACACCGTCAGGTCTTGATGTCCAATTCCAATTTGTTGCCTATATCTGATTTTGTTGGCTGTCCATTTACACGTTCTTTTAATTGTGACCCATATCTGATTCATGTGTTTACACTTGCCATACAATTTGATGATGATGATGATGATGTGCTATTTATTGTCACATATACTTTCATGTATGCACATACACTGACATATAGTGAAATACTCCCGACCATACACAAACATTTCAGGGGAAGACAAGTCAACAGGAGGTATTATTTAGAAAAAGGAAGTAAGATACATAAGGAAACATAGGCACAAAAAAAAACTCCCTCTCACTCTGCTCTAAAATTAGGGCAGAGTGAGATCAAGGATAAAACCAGCCCTGGCAGTCAAGCGGTTGTTGCTAGATCGGATACGTTTGCGGCCGGAAGTTAACGAGAATTATTTATGTTATTTATGAAATTTCTGATTTATTGTATTTTATTATCGTCTACTCCCACCCCAACCCTAAACCCAACCGTCACAGAAGCGTAAAACAGTAGTTTGTACCGAGTTTTATTTATCTTATCTATTAAATTACCCAATAAATTGTATTATTTAACCCCTACCCCCACCCCAACCCTAAACCCAACCGTCACAGTTCTGTAAAAATATTCATTATTGTTATACAGTGTCATGAAAAAATCCCGCTTTATTAATGTGCATATCGCACTTCCGGCCGGCCGCGTATACGATCTAGACTTTACCCAGTCAAGCACATAAGCACATAGACAAGACAAAACATCACAACAGGGAATGGGAACAGGGGATGAGGATATAGTCCGGCAAGGGCGGGCAGCCATCCGGCCTGCAGCTGAAAAGCGCTGGTCACAGACCCGCCTACCCCCTCCAGTGGGTGAAAGCAATTTAATACGTTGCACATGCGTAAAGGCGGGTTCTAGCATCTGTGCCACACTATCCACGATGAAAGAAATTGTCTTGCTTTTAGCTCTGTGAAATATGTGAAGTTCGCCCAACTTTAAAATGATTTTGAGGCGGAGGAGAAGGGAAAGGACCATCATCGCAGCTAGCGCCTATGGTTTATATATGCTGTCCTCCACCATTCAGATGAATTTGTGGGTACGAGAGAGATCTCAGGTCTGGTGGGAGCAAATTGTGGCGGGCTTTAATGAGGAGCAATGAGTTTGAAATTTTAGGATGAGCACACACACACACACTCTTCCTTCTACGTCATTAAATCGCGGAGAAGTACCACATTGTCGCAAGTTTAATGTCATACAAAATGGAATGCCTCAATAAATCCGATCTGCCTGTTTACATGATAGTCACACTGTCACATAAACCGATTTCTGAATATCCGAACGCATGCGTTTTTTTCGTGTTTACACGGTCATAGAACAGATCTGATCTGTGTCACATATGAGCAAAAAAATCAGAATTGGGTCACATTTAACTGGCAGTGTAAACGGTTCTTTAGTGATGCTGAATCAATGAAAGCAGCTAAATTTTCGGTTTATAATGCAAAGCTATGGGGATTTCCTGGGTTTCTACTTCGTGGGTATTTGGAGTTTCTGCAAGAGAGCACCCTCTGGCCTTTGGAGGACATTCACTACTGATCACAGAGCCGTGCTTCTCTGAAAATATTCGAATGACAAGCACAGCTTTGCTGTTTGTTTGCAATTTCATTAACAGCCCAGCCCTTGCCCAAATGAAGTTCACGGCATCAGCTCAAGAAATTGTTAATATTATCAATGTTGTAAACAACAGTGGCATTTAACATTTATTTTTGTGCATTTTTATGAGAGTTTGATTGATAGAATATGCAGAAAAAATTGTCTTTATAACGCTTACCTAATGCATAACATATATGCACTGATTAAAATAAATTCAATGCATGTATTTTTAGAAATGATGTTTTCTATAAGCAATTTCCTGATTAAGTACCATTTTTATGCATTTAAAACATACTTTTATAAATGTATCTGTTCAATAATTATTACTCAATTCATTCATTTGTCCATCCATCCATTTAAACGCACATACATCCAATTTCCACCTTTCCATCCACTCATCTGTCCACAACCAGTACTGTACATCCATCCATACATCAATCAGTCCTTCCATTCATCAATCCACCATCCGTTTGTCATCCACCCATACATTTTGTCATCCATTCACCAGTACTGTATGTCCAAAGATTCATCCGTCTATCAATCCATGAGGCTTTTCATTTATTTAATTTGACTTTTCATTTTAAAAATAATTGTTTACAAATTCGGAATTTCATATACAATTTTGGAAAATCATATTAAAGTTCAACTTCAGGTATTAAGTTGGAGTCGCATTTCAAATCCTTTCTGAACTTCACACAACCCTGGTAAAAAAGCTGCCTAGCACACGTTAAGCCTTGTTTAGCACATTTAATGTGGCATGACACACAAACCGGCACAGATGGAGCACAAATGCAAAGATGACTTAGTGCTAAACATGTTCTCAGACATGACACACTGCAGTACATGCAACAATCAGAATGTTGAGAAGAGGTATGATATATTTCTTCTTTTTTCAATTGACAAATTTTAATTTAAGGTGAGATCCAGCCCATTCACAAAGACTTGGATATAGAAATTACCTAGCAACCACTTAAAACACCTAAGCAACCACATAATGCATTAAATCGAAGTCTAGAACAACATCTAATTTTACAGGAGCTGCAAACGACAAAGAGTTGAGAAAACTACAGACATTTGCAATTATAAACACATTAGCAACATTCAACATCATCACGCATGACTAGGCCATAACTGCACATCATTGAGCCAAAACTGCATCACAATAATCTCCATTTTTATGGTAAAACTGATATTTTTATTGCCTGACAGAATGAGGCACGTCAGAGAGTGGCTTCTTTCAATCTGTGCCTGACGGCAGAAAGAGAAAAGCACCTACTGAAGTGACCATTTGAAAAGAGCCCCCTCTTTCCCCACCCGCCTCCCCCTCCAGAGACTGAGATGAGAAGCGCTGGCTGTACTTCACATGGGCCACAGGAAAGTCCTGACTTAAAAAGTACATTTAAGAACCCGTGAAGATGAAAAACACCCCAATTATCTCCCCAACCCCCTGCTGAGCCCCAAGCTGTTTTATGACATTAAAACCTGCTAAATTATGAAACACCACACGGCTGAGGATACAAATGAAAAAAACAGGGACTTCTTTTTTTCTGAATCGTTAGCATTTGTAGGGAATGTGCTGATGGTGTTATGATATTCTCAGTGCTTAGTGTGATGACTTTGCAGTCACATCCCTCGCGGTGATGCTGCGGGGCTCGCCAAAGGCTACGATGAAACACAAGCGGATAATGACTAAGATGAGCCAGCTTGGAGATTTCAAACAATACTCATTGAGGATTTTTCCATTTATTATAAACAACATTTGTTCAATTAATTCCAATGAATGAATTCATTATTTAATTGGCATATATTTACAACTAATTGCATTGCATTGCATTTTTTTTAATGTGACATTCATGAATGTTAATTGATACTAAGGTTAACATTGAGGTTAAAGGAATAATTCACCCAATAATTAAAATTCTGTTATGATTTATCACCCCAATCATGTCTGAAACATGTATGATGTGTAAAAAGGAATAATGCTAAATAATAAAAGATCTTTTCCATTTAATAATGGAACCAAATGATGTACAGATTATGACCTAAATCTGTTGCATTCGCTCACATAAGCAGCGTAAAATAGGTTTGTTATGTTGTACGTTAAAGGCACAATATCTAGGCAAGCCCCCAGAACACCTTAGCAATCACTAACATATCATTAAAATATCAAAAAAAACTAATTTTTTAAATATATAGAGTAAAACACCAGAAGAATTGTATCTATTTTGCAGACTTTTGTACTAACATTATCCCAACTGTTTTGAAGAACGTTACAATCCAGAGAAATTTAACTAGCGAGACAGAGAAACACCCTCAATTGGGACTATGGCATAATAAAAGCTCTGCTGATTTTGTGTCGCGTTGTGCGCATCTCTCATCAGCAATTGGTTTAGCATTTCTCTCATTTCACAGTTTTCAGTCACTTCAAACTACCATGATAATAAATGTTGAATACTTTAGCTCATACATCAACATGATTTCTGCTAAAATCTCATAGGATATAATTAAAACCACAACTCCCATGATTCTACACTCAATCATGATGTCATCTGACACCTTTGTTTGTTGTGAATAAGAATCAGAATCAGAAAGAGCTTTATTGCCAGGTATGTTTACACATACGAGGAATTTGTTTTCGTGACAGCTTCTACAGTGCAACAGAATTACAGACAGGACTAAAAAACAGATAAATATATTTTAAAAAGTAGTGAATGCAATATACAAATTGACAAGTGTATGTACAGCTATATTACTATATACAACATAATATGTGCAGCTGTTATGTGCAAATTGGCATGTAAAGTGTGTTGTTAAATAAGTGTATGTGTGTATAAAAAAAAAAGTGTATAGCAGGTAGGTGCACTCTAATGGCAAAAAATACGTAATGTGCCATATTTTAAGCACTCCCATAAGAGAGAAATAAAAGCATGACAAAAAAAAAAAGTCTCAAAAAGACAAGAGGCAAAATTTGCATGCATATACAATTTCATTCCAAATCAGCCTCCGACTGGGTCCTAGTGTCTGCCCCATGAGAAATGTATTCAGCGGCTGCTGTGTTACAAATCAAAATCAAATCACTTTTATTGTCACATCATCAGCAGCACGTGTGCTATGATGAGTGAAAAGCTTAGGTGCTGGCTCCAGACAGTGCAAAATACAGATAGTGCAAAATACAACAACATACTCACAAAAAAACAAGACAATGTAAAATTGACAATGTTGACAGCGATACGTACGATGAATAGGTGTACACATAGTTGTAGGCAGTAATGTTTTAAGTATGGATTTGTTAAAGTGCAGTGCATGCTACATCTTGATGGTGTGCAGTGCGGGGTATGGAAGAGTTTGTGTGGGGTGTGTGTTGTGCACAATACAAATTAAAGAAATAAAATCATATCTAGGAACAAAGCATCAATTAGGATTATAACATCAAAAATAAAATTCTAATTTTAATTTATTGTGAAATGCTAACACTTGCTAAGAAAAAAAACCTCTGTAAATTAACACTTCTCAAAACCGGCAAAATAGTTTGAAAATATATTTCTAAAATAATTTAATCATTATAAAATTATAAATAATATATAAAAAATCCAAAATCCAAATAATAGTTGTATAACATTCCCCTAAGATAACATTATCCTTTTCTTTTCTGAAATACACACCAGTTCACAGCAGAAGCGGACACCAGACATGTGAACAATTTGAGTTTACTCGCTTTATTTGCGGATCAAATTCACTTCACAAAAGACACAGATTCACGTCATGGGCAGGGCTTCTGACTCTAGCGTTGCTGCTAAACGGCTAACATGGATTTTATTAAGAGTAGCTGCGTTTATGTGCTTTAGGAAGGCTAAAAAGAGGGTATATTAGTTCGGCGCCGTGTTTGAGTCCACTAGATCTATTCAGAGGTGCACCCAGCTCTATGAGCTCATAAACCCCTCGAGAAACTGTACCTTAGATGATCAAGGCTTTTAGCGGTCTTTTAGACTGAGCCAAGCCCAGTTTGATGAGCTGTTGTCCGGTGTCGGCAGGAGGATTTGGGACACCAATAACAGGCCTTACATCATAATCACTCCCCTACAAGAGCAAGCTCCTGACTGGTTAACGCAGCACGAATGTTCGCTGAAGTTTAGATTTTCCGACTCGAGCGATTTGAGCGTTGTGTCAAACCGGCAAAATGCTCAATTCACGCCACGTCATTCGGTTCGCCTCATTCGCACGAATCACGCAACAGGATGTCTATTCTTGTCTTTGCATTGACTTAACATGTTGTAAATCACTCATGCTTGATGCTTCATCCTCATCTGGTGTGAACACAGCATTATAAGCCTATTTGATGATTTTCTGGTAACCTAATTTAATGACTATATTGTGAAAAATATTGTAAAATAAAATTATTTACATAATGAAATAGAATTTTGTTCATATTTCTGGATATGGACTATTGAAAAAAAGTGCATCTTGAGCACCAAATCAGCACATGAGATTGACTTCTGATGAATCGTGACACTAAAAACTGAAAGTACGCAGGCATTTCTCCCAGTGAACACTGAGATAACGTTCTGTTTGCTTGTTTAAGGTGCTGATAGAATGTGTGGCTCTTCTTTACATCAGGGTGATGGCTACGATCTGTCAGGTCTTCCCAGCAGATTACACACTTACACAGGGGTCACAGAACCAGGTCTCTGACATCTGTCACACATACACACTCACACACGGGTCTGCCTGCGGACAGAGCTACAAGACAGGAAACAATTCAAGCAAACCTACCCAGAGGACATCTGATCACATCCACACGCGCAACAAATAATCTATCTCCACAATTCCCCAAAGACAAGAGGAGAGAAAGAGAGCGGGAGCGGGATTTATTAACACCCATAGGCTATTCAGGTCTGCGGTTGTTCAACGATAAGTCCGCTGATAACCAGTCATTTCCTGAGAACAGACCTTACGGTGTGCTGCAGCTTTTGTGGAACTGCAAGAAATTTCCATTTCCAATTCTAAACCCTTAGACACTGTACGATGTTTAACCCCCACGGTCCAGGCCAGACCGTATCTGCACGTCCCCGTTGGCTGCAGCACGCAGGCTAAAATCCAATTTCAGTGATAAGCTTCAGATTTGCCGTGAGGGCTCGAGTTGCGTTCCTCTCAGGATTGCACACATTTATTCAAGAAAAGGGCAACAGAAACGGGTCGGCAGTGGCAAGGTGCATGGCAGCCATCTGGGTGTGGTGGAAGAGCACAGACAGGTGTAAAAAGATGATACAATTCATCTTCACACTTCACCGCTCAAGAACCAACCTCTTGCTTTCCAACCCCTGATCCCTAAAACCAGCACCGCATAAACTACTTACGGGCATAAACCACATGTTATGGACATGAGATAAGTGTAAAAGAGTTTTTCATACATCTAGTATGGTGGCAGAGCAAATCAAATGCTAATAGAAAAATGCTAATAAATCAAGAAAACATCTTCATTAGTTTGACAACAGACACTCACGCAAGTTCTCACAGCACATTCAAATGCAGAAACACACTGCAAGTTAAGAAAACACACACGTTTGCATCATTTTGTAGCTTAAACAATCTGATGAATTCATTCATTCATTTATTTATTTTCTTTTCGGCTTAGTCCCTTTATTAATCCGGGGTCGTCACAGCAAAATGAACCGCCACTTTATCCAGCACGTTTACTACGCAGCGGATGCCCTTCCAGCTGCAACCCATCTCTGGGAAACATCCATACACACTCTTTCACACTCACACACTATGGACAATTTAGCCTACCCAATTCACCTGTACCGCATATCTTTGGACTGTGGGGGAAACCGGAGCACCCGGAGGAAACCCATGCGAATGCAGGGAGAACATGCAAACTCAATGAATTGTACAATTTATCTTAAATTAAATGTTATTTTAAAGTCCCCATGAAACGGAAGTTAAGATTGTCCTTTTTCCATGATATGAATCCAATTGAAACTATCCTGAAATTAGAAAAAAATGTGGGGCGGTGCAGGATTTCATCCAATAGAAACTGATTGAATCAGAAAAACATTGGGAAAAAACACTGACTCAACATAATATTGTAAGGCAACTTTCTGCACAGCTTTGTCAACTCAACTCAAAAAAAGCTGTGCTGCTAGTTGCATTACAGGTTTAAGTTGAGTCAACTTTTAATATTTTACAGTGTTGGAATATGGGTGTTGCTCTCAAAGTGAAGGAAGACTGACAAATGATTTAAAGCAGGGGAGAAACGAGACACGCCCTGATAGCCCCACCCTAAAGACATTCCATGTGACTAGAGGTGAAGAGAAGTCATTTCAAGGGGGCAGGGAATGGTATGATATTTGATAAAAGGTTAGAATCAGAAACCAGAATGAACTTTTTTGCCAGGCATGTTCACACACTGTTTTCATGACAGAGTTTCTACAGTGCAACAGAATGAGAGAGACAGGACAAAAAACAGATAATAAATCTATTTTAAAAATAGAAGTAGTGAATGCAAATATACAAATTGACAAGTGTATGTATAAGTATATTACTATATACAACATTATATGCACAGTCCCCGTTTACACTAATACAGCTTACTTTTAAAATGGTATTTTAGAACGAAAATGACCCACGTCCACACTGGCGTTTCACCTAGCATTTCTGAACAGCCCTCCGTCCACTGAAAACGCACATCACGTGACCACACCCACACACACACACACAGCCACAGACACACACACTGTCATGCGCTCATCTGAGCTGCAGAGAACAGTGTACGTCGGAGAGTTTATCAAAGATGATAGTGGATCGCGTCTCACTTTAGTTGTTAAACGTGATATTTAATTAATCTTGTCTCTCTATCCAGGGCTTAATTTGTGCCGGAACGCGCCGGATCCCGATCCGGCACCTCATTTTACCGATCTCCCTCCTCAACCGCCCTCCTCCCCTGTCCACTGTTCATTTTCACTTTGTTCCGCGACTCCCCAACCCTCTTCACTTTCGTCCGCGACACCTCAGCGCCGCTCACTTTTGTCCGCGAGCAACCCCCGCGCCGCTCACTTTCATCCGCGACACCCCTCCGCCATCCACCGCACCAAACAAATGACTGACACGGATCACTCTGCCTACTCATGCCAGAGTCCCGCGGAAAAAGTGATTGACAGGTGGTAGTTTGTGTGTAACTTATCTTTATTTATTTCTGATTCGGTTATGGGTAAAACAAAGACCAGGTAGTTGAAACGGTAGGCTACAAATAATTTATTCATTATGAATGAATTAATTATTCATAAATAAATTATTCACCTCCACCTATGAAGACGATGTCATCGTCCATCGCGATGTTTCACATTAGACATCGTACGATGCTAAATTGGTCAACATCGGCATACAGTGCTCATCTTTTAAATTCATATTTTTAATAGGAAGCTACACAGCAAAAAAATCAGTGTACATTTAACTCAATTTAACTTATTTAACTATTTAAGTTAAACTCAGTTTAACTTAACACTCCTTTGGTGTACATATGACTCCCTCCATTTTTGAGTTAAAATCACACTTTCTAAAGTGTGAAATTCGTACATTACTCTCAGAGTTAATTTTAACACAGTAAGAGTTTATTCTTACACCGAACTGGAGTGCGTTACCCTTCAAAGTGTTAATATATTACCTTTTTTCCTATATTACCAATTGGTTTGTGTGACAGATAACAGTGATCAAATATGTTGAAAATAGTTTTAATTTATTAAATGTTCATTAATCTTTTCAGAAATAATTTCAATACATTCAACTCTTTGAATTTTGAAATGCAACAAGACACGTTTCAAGTTTAAGTAAAACATACTGACTTCCCATCCCTAGTGGGAAATACACTGCATATTGGGTTAAAAGTTCTTAGATATACGCTCTTTCACACTCGTAGATTAAAATGTACTCTGGTTTTAACACTGAACACCACCAAAAAAAAAAAAAAAAAAACACACTGTATATTTAACACTGGAATTTTGCTGTGTATACAATATTATATTTGTGCATATACATTAGATTAGTCAGTACTGAAGCCAAATCTGGAGCTTATTTAACAAAATAACTTACGATAATGGTACAAAACGACTACACCGAATTTTATGTTATAGAAATATATTAAATACAAATTTTAAAAAAAGAGGAAAAATCAAGAGAAGCTAAAAAATTGACAATTTAGTTGAAATTTTGTAGGTTGTAATTTTTGCAATATTTTGCATAAATTTAATTGTATTCTTTTTAAATTTTAAATATGTTTGGTGACTAAAGTATTGTTTTAATAAATATATCTGTTTAATAAATCTGTTTTGTTTAAATGCACCAAAATACATTGCCTATATTCACTGAGAAATGGATAAAAAAAATATTCATTTTCAAAATGGGGGTGTACTCATTTATGGTGAGCACTGTACATACGATATATTTCATGGCAACTTGAATGCCATGTTAGCAAAGGAATTCCACAAGGAATTGTATGATGAAGATATTAAAATAAACAAAAAGCATACCTCTAAGACCTTCGACAACACTGCTTTCTCTAAACAGAAAGAAACTGGGTGTCACCGAAACAATTTGTTGTGTTTTGTTCTATTTGCAGGATGTTTCTCTATTTTCATGGGTTTTGAGAATTTGCGCACATGTTGCTTCTTAACTTAGTCTATTTGAGCTCTCTCGGCAACCTTAATCTAGAGTTAATTTAGTTTAATACAAAGAAAGTAGCTTTATCTGAAATCGCCCCCTATAACCTCATTCACTATTCCCTACATTAATTCATTCACTGATATAGTCCACTCATTTACATTCACTTCAAGTGTGTGAACTGGAGCACTGACAACACTAAAAATGGCTCTTACCTAAAATATTGCACTATTTAAGAGTATAGGGGGCGATTTCAGATTGTTAATTATCTATTTAGAAACTAGGCATTGTCAACAACAAAGTTCTGTAAAATGATGCAACAAAGTTGAAGGCACGCTATTTCTCCCATAATTTTCTAAAATTAGAATTACAAAAAGCTTACCGTATGCACAACCACATCTACAAACAAAAATGCAATATTACTCTGTTCTGTGAACTTCATTCACATTCATTTTTGCTCAAGCATCTGTCAAATCTGACATTTTATTTTCAAATTTTACAAGTAAATGTCATTGAGTAATCGCATCAGCGATGTCAAAACCTTGTAATTGGCCTAAACTCTGCCAGCAGAGATATCATGTTCAAACCATTTATATTATGATCCTAATGCAACAGTAATTTGTCTTTACTTATTTCCAAGCATCAAAATAAAAGTGCACTGTAGAAGAAATAAAAATGAAGCTCATTTATAATCCTGAGTAAAATGAGAATAATCCTGTCAGGCATATTCAGAGCAAGATGACATTTGGTAAAAGACACAAAGTGCAGCTCCAAAATACTAATTAATTGTCACTTTAAATCTTTATACTTTGCAACATTTATTTTTTAAACTGATAGGTTATATTTATCAGCAATATTTGTTTTGTAAGGAACTGAAAAACATTTAATGCTCAAAATTAGTATAATCATAATTGTATATATTGTTATGATGAATGGCAATGGTTTGTTACATTGAATGATATTTTGCCTAACAGTGTAAAAATAAATCTCCCCATCTTAAATCTTTTAGTTGAATCAAATGAACTTTTCTAGCCATCTCAACTTAAATCAATCATACTGACTAAAAATATAACATCAAACTTTGTATAGCTAAAAAAAATAGCTGAAATCGGATTAATTTAAATTAAGTTAAAGTAACATTTAATTTGTCATATAATTTTTACAGCATATACGGGACGAAATATGGAATATTGTTTAGTTTTTTAGTATTTTTAATAATATTACAGCAGATGTTGAACAATAGTAATACAATTCTACTGTTTGGATGCTTCCTGGCACTTTCACATGCTTGGGCAAAAAGAAAGACTGTTTGCACTGCAGCTATACTATACTTATAAATGCTTTGTTTGTCATCATAAAAGACATGATCAGGATACTTGGAGAGTCATTTATTGTCTTTTTGTTTCAATTTTGTTTTTATCTTACTGTGATAATGTAATTCAGTGTAACGGATGATAATTTGCATAGTATTATAAGACAAAGACATCACTCTTAATGAGAAATCCTTTAGCTATAAATCTAAAAGTCATTTCACTCGGCAGCCATCTTTGAAACACCTCTCGGGCAGTATGCTCGGGCATTCTGTCTGAATGGGGAAACATTCAAATTCTTCAAAACCGCTTGCCAAAGCTTACCATTGAATTTCATATTAGGAATCATCAATAAAATTAAACAACAACTGTCTCTTTAGTTTAATTTCTAAACATCCAAATCACACAAAATTTGCAGAAACTCACGTCTGGTCCAAGCCCCTCCCCAGGAGTACCATCAGTCTATAGCAGGGGTGGGCAAACTCGGTCCTGGAGGGCCGGTGTCCTGCATAGTTTAGCTCCAACTCTGATCAAACACACCTGCTTTTAGATAATTAGTGATTTTGGAGACACTGATTAGCATGTTCAGGTGTGTTTGATTAGAGTTGGAGCTAAACTATGCAGGACACCGGCCCTCCAGGATCGAGTTTGCCTACCCCTGGTCTATAGCGATCGATGGTTGGCTCCTGTACTAGAAGGCGGACCTTATTCGCCATTTAGCGATCGATGATTGGCTCCTGTACTAGTAGGCGGGGCTTTATTCACCATGTTGACCGTTACACTTTCCCCCATTCAAAGAGATACGAGTGACACGTCTTGTATATTCTATAGTCTTTGGTGTTTCTCAACCACGTTCCTGGAGGTCCATCTCCCCTAAACCAAACACTCCTGATTCAGATCATCGGCTCATAAGCAGAGACTGAAAGACCTGTAATGAGTGTGACAAAGGAGACATCTAAAACATGCAGTGTTGGTGGTCTTCCAGGAACGTGGTTGAGAAACACTGCTTTAGCTTATATCACAAGATTGTACAGAAACTTTTATTTTAAAGTTATTTTAAAAACCCATTAAAATATTGATCAATATACGAGACATGATGAACACTAAATTGATAAGATAATTTTCCCTTAAAGTGTTTAATATTAAACTGTATCCTTAAGATTAAAGGGCCAAGACAAAATTGCAGTGTCCAAATTCTTTTGGCCACATAGTGCAAGCCAGATTAAAAAAAATATATATACTTTTCCAAACACCACCAGCCAAGCAATGTCTGTTCCATCATGCATTTCCTGTCAGACCTCCTGCGGACTTCGACAGTAGAAAGAGGAGGGGAAAAATGAGATGGAAGAAGAGATGGCAATCTAGCAACTTTTGGCTCCGTTCCAGCACTGTCTATGGCGCAACGCTGAAATTGGCATGCCAGAGAAGAACTCACTGAGGTGAATCACATGACATTATAGAGGTCACGCATGGGCCCAGCCACCTAAAGAGCCCAGATACAAGCAAGAAATAGTATTTTACACACCACTGGTCCACCTGCTTCCATCACAACCCTGAATTCAGCTTTTAATCGAAGCAATACAATTCATAGGTCTTAAAACTAGTCACACTTTACCGGGCTGCCAAAGGACCCCTAGAGATGCGCCTAAAAAAGGGGGCACCAAAAAGTACTCTATCATCAAATGAAGAGTGTGCAGGAACGCTGAATTTTAAATTACAGCACCTGGCTGGATAACAATGCTAAATGAGATCAAATTGACAGCCCGAATACCTTGGAGACTGTATGTCTTGCATGGTTCACACATGCAAATGTCATGAGAGGGTTTACAATCACTTTGGTGGCATCTGTTACACCGCTTTTTTGCATGAATTGTTTCATGCTCGCGCGATGAGAATGAAATGTTGATTTCTGATGAAGATGCCTTTCATTCACTGTGATTAGAAAACAGTCACAATGCCAAAGCTCAGCGTCTGCTCACTCATCGATTTTAATTGAGGCTTGATTACATATACAATGAACTGTGCCGGGTCACGCTTTTTGTAATCTCAAATATTTTGAGCTTTATTGAAAGAGCGAACTGAGTTGATTTCTCTTGGGCATATAGCGCGGCACAGTACAAAAGACTATATTACAATCGCCGGATTAAACAAACGTGGCACGTTGAGAGAGAGATGATTAATTCATGGAGGTATTCTCCATTTCATACATTTATGAAGGACGTTACCAGTTAAAGTGCATTTATGTATTCCGAGCACACCTGGCTCTTCTTTGAAACTTTCAGCAGGGGACGACTCTCACTTCCACGCAGCGAGAAGTGTTCTCATGCTCTGTCTGGGCTTTTACAAAGCCCCAGCCTCGTTTAATACCTCAAGTATAGGTTAATTTAGAAGACAGCTAGCATATAATTTTACAAGGGATGATCCTAAACAATATTTAAACCTTAGTGCAGGCTGTAAAAAGAGTGTTTTAGTCTCTGAATTGGATAAAGCCATGCATCCTTTCAGCACCAAAGACAGTTCCCTTTGTCTGAGAGATCTGGACTGCTTTAAATAGCTCAAAATAAAGTTTGTGATGTTTATATATTGGGTTAATAATATTTTTTTTTTATTTGAAATATAATTTTTGAAGTATTTACTTCTGGTTGGTGTAAGACATCAATTAATTATTAAATTCTCAAATTAAGGTGTTCTTTAAAGGGATAGTTCACCCAAAAATGAAGATTTTGCCATTATGTATGTATCCTTAAAGAGGTAAAGTTGGTTTTATATTCGCACATTCGAACTTTCCCCTTAATAATATAATTTCATAAACGTATTATTTGCAAACTTTAAATAGCGAAATCATATTAATAGCCAATGACTATCAAACTACAACATTGTTTACAGTCAAAAAAACAGTGTTAGTGTTGTTTAGAAGTCATACTTGCATGCTCATTTCGATCGAATATTCAAAGTAACATAGTAAACAATATATATACTTCTAAATGAACGAATGTGCGAATATAAAACCAACTTTACCTCTATTGTATCCTTGACTTGTTCCAAACAAAAATAGTGTTCAACAGTACAAAAAATGGTTTGGAAAAAGTCAAATTTGAGCAAATGATAGCAGAATCTTAATTTTTGGGTGAACTATTCCTTTAAGAAATCAGAAATTAAACAAATTTCTGCTCCGATTTCTAAAATCCCAGGTCTACTCCATAGTGAAACAGCAGGTAAAAGCCAATGTCTGTCTGTTGGGGTTTAATTAGAGAATGTGAAAAATTACAGAACACAAGGGTTAAACAGCTGATCACCAATAAGACATGAGTGTACGCTGTTTCAGCAGACCTCCATTCTGCTCAATGCAAGTCTAAGCAAAATTCTGATCTCAGAGCTAAAGAGTATGTGGTCCACTTACAATGTACTGCAGAATAAGCAGTAAATACTCCAACTGTTCTCTGAGAACATCACACATTACTTTCCATGCAAAATGTTTGGATTATATATGATAACCGCTGTAGGTCAATTAGATTTATCTGTATAATGCATAAAGGTAAGATACATTATGCATATTGCATATGGAGTAAATTCATTTGAGCTCAATAAATCAGCCTGACTGCATTTGGGAAACAACTACACTTCACTTTCAATACAGTCTTGTTCATTACACAGAACTGTCTTCAATGCAGCATGAAACAATCAGCATCCTTTCAAAGGCTGATTCATTGCACAATACAGCACAAGATTCTATGAAATATCATAGACTGTCTCTCTGTTGCACAAACTGTAATATAAAGTTCATCCACGCACAAAGCCCATTGATTTACGCACTTTGCATACACTTCTATTGTAAAAATAGACATGTAAAATACATCAAATATTTCTGGCTGACTATAATCCATCAGTGCATATCTCTATAATACGCAATTGTGAAATAAAAAATCTCTTACCCACTTTCCTGCTCACAGACGATGCGTGATAATTCCAAGAACAGAAGTAAAACTACTCTTCCATCTCTCCAACGAGCCGTGCGTAACTTTCCAAGGGATGCTCAGCACTTCGGGATTGAGATGCGCTGGGAAACGAGGGCTGGGTTTAGTTTATGGCAGTTCAGACACTGAGAAAAAGAGCGAGACGAGCACTGGAGAGTGTACCGGCGGACAGTGTCTTTTGCGGCGTTCTCACCCGCTGCTGATGCGGTGCGTGTGCGGTAAAGCATACAGATCTCACCGCGCGTTGTCCGTCACTGCGCTCTGCCTCCCCGGGTCCTAAAGCTGAAGCGCAGCGCCACTGAACTTTCAGCAATTGTGATTGCACTGCGAGAATTGCATTAGGAAATGTCTTCACGTGCTTTCTAGAATTGCTCAACTGAAATAATACGCAAAACTGATATGCAGAGAGACTATATCAGATTATCGCTAATGTATTTGTTGTAATTTATTTAATAATTTATGTAATGTATATGTAGTTGTAATTCCAATCGTTGAAAAATATATGTAAAATAACAATTTTTGCAATATTTTTAAATATATGTTGCATGACATACAGCCTATTTTATATATGCGAAATCCAAACATTGTAGGTCATAGATGTAATGTGCATATTGTCATCAGATTTACGGCTATATGAGAATTTACAATAGCTACAATCAAATGTTGATTTAACAAAGAGGTTCGAACGTTATACTATGTAAAATTAAACTCGACATACATGTCTGAGTAGGCTATATGCTAATGTGGCTACTCCGACTAGTTGAAGTAATTTTAGTTGATAAACATGTTATAAATCTGCTTCTTTAAGGGAAAATAGAACAAATGACCAACGACTAATCATATTTGACCGAAAAATCGCACTAAATTGTGTAAACACATGCTCCAGCTAATGTGAAGTTGCACGCAAACAAAAGCCACGGGCATGAATACCATCCGGTTTCTTCAGGTGTGGCTGCTTCCTCCTTCATTGATTAATGCAGGTGAGGCTGAGGATATACGAGTGCGCCGATTATTTACAGATACATAACTACAAGCTCCGCGAGCACCCATGTTATTTCAGTTTAGTTTAATCCTTATGAAACGTAAAAGGACTTAAGTTAGGTGAGAGTGGGGACGAAAGTAACATTTTTCATAAAAACCTAATTTTAAAAGATAATGTTTTAGCAGAAATATATTTATGCTGTGGTTACAAACTCACAACAGTGGTCTATCAAAATCAGGTGTTATTTTGTATCAATGTAGAACAACTCCAATATAACTTCACTGTAAACACACGTTGTACATTGTTACTTTTGACCCCATCAACAGGGACGAATGTAACAAAAATATTTGCTCGATTTAGAATAAGATTTGGTTTAATCTTGTGTATTTGATATATCTGACTAAGACCTTGTTAATGTTCACTGCAAACATATTTTGTCCTTTATTTAATAAAATAATAAACTGCATTTTCAATTTTAAATTTCAGCTCTATCAAATGTTCAAAAGCAATCCAATGCAAAATGTAAAAAAAAAAATTATACGTTTAATTATAATTATTGGCAATATGCATTAGCTTTATTAAGCATATGAGTCAAAACACTGAAAACTTATGTGATATTGAAAAATAAGGCATGGCTATTAGCAGTGGGACATAAATAACAATAGCTACGTTTCCATCCACCTTATGCGCAATTTGTTGATGGAAATCCCAAGATGCGCTTACATTTTGAAAATGTGCATAAAAACATGCGCATAACTGAGTAGGATAAACTTTTTATTCGTTAAGAAAAGATGTGCATAAACTATGATGGAAACACTTTTACCACACAAATTTCAGTATGCTTATTAAAAGAGATGTTATAAGAGATCATGTGATGATAAAAATGTGTGTGAATGGATAAACCAGCAGGGTGAGCACATTGTAAAACATCTGAAATGTTTTGGTCATTCTAAAACGCCTTAACTGTTTCAGTATTAGTGTTATTATTATTCATGACCTCCAGAATCAAGAGCGTCTGTGCTCTGTCTCATGCCTTCAAACGTCACCGCACGTTCACTGCTTGTCAGGATTGCCTTCTGAGGTGCAAGTCATTTATTAAATGAAGAAAAGATTCACGTAGCTTCTCCTACCTCAGCAAATTCTGTTGTTATTGTTGATATTTGGCGGCAGTTAATCAGGAAGTGACGATTTTGTTCTCTTTGACTTGTTGGATGGAAACGCTGTTTTATTCGCACGTCTTTTATGCGATATAGCAGTTTTGCGCATAAAGCTAATTCACATTTTTGGATGGAAACATACAGTAGCTACTGTTACTTTCATCCCCACAGGCGCTCTTGCCATTTACACCTGATTTACTTTTAAACTGAAAAACTGAGAGATTGCAAACTCAAGGATGTGTTACTGCACTAAATAACCTGTAGATTGACCATTAGTGTGACACATGAAAAGAGAAACACAACTTGCAATAAGAACCGCTACAATAATTTACTTTTCCTGAGAAATTTGGGCCTAACCGCTGGACACGGTCCCAAAATCACCTGATATTTGGCAGCTCCATTAAAGGTTGCATGCTGAATGTACTGTTATAGCCTGGAAATCAAATGTTGTCAGGGCTTCGAGAAAATCGAGAAAACCCCATGTTACTTTCGTCCCCGTTTTCCCCTATGACTTAAAAGTTGCACAAACATTTTCAAATTCGGCAGTGATGTCAGAATGAAAATGCATATACCTTCCATCACGCTACAATCCAACCCGCTCTTTAAGATCTTAAAACTAGCAAAGTCGAGTAAAGGAGGTTGTGCCTTCTCATTTATGGCTCCTAAACTCTGGAATAGCCTTCCAGATAATGTCCGAGGCTCAGACACACTCTCGCAGTTCAAAACTAGATTAAAGACCAATCTTTTTAGTAAAGCATACATTCAATGCATCACATAGCGATATAATGCATGAATGTGCTCCATGCATCTCGTTTATATACACTATGAACAGGAGCTACGCTAATTATTCTCTTTATTCTCTCTTTCCACCTGGGGATACTCATCCCGAGGCCCCCAGAGAT
This sequence comes from Danio kyathit, assembly GCA_903798195.1. Lineage (NCBI taxonomy): Eukaryota > Metazoa > Chordata > Actinopteri > Cypriniformes > Danionidae > Danio > Danio kyathit. The sequence goes on from LR812533.1 coordinate 47,045,269, forward strand.
TATGCAACGTCACTGATGCGATCCAAGACCTGTGAAAAGATGATCCCACGGTTTCCATAATCCCGGACCAGGCTGTATCCTGAGCAGCTGCTGTGATGGTCATGGAGGAGTGGAGAGCATCAGACTGATTCCTGTGAGACTCCAGGGACAGACGAGTCTTCGCTGACATCCAGCGTTCTCTGCAGCTCTGCACAAGACGTTTAGTCATAGGAGAAATGGTCATGCCTAACTGAGCCTGGATTCTCTCAAGGTTTTTTTATCCTTCACTTTCGCCAATTGGTGAAGTTTTTTCTTCGCCGCTGTCGCCACTGGCTTGCATGGTTCGGGACTTGTAGAGCTGCGCATCGATGGATTACTCTTCAGTGTTTGGACTCTCAGTAGTGAATAAACCACACTGAACTGAACTAAACTGAACTTAAACTCTGAAAACTGAACTGACACTGTTCCAGTTCACTATAATCTTCTATGTGAAGCTGCTTTGACACAATCTACATTGTTAAAGCACTAGAGAAATAAAGATGAATTGAATTGAATTGAATATTGGGCTACATATAATATTGTGACCTATTCATCTTATTCTTCGTGTACGAGCTGGCCCAGTTATTTGAACCTTTTTGGCTTGAGACTTCCGGTCTCATTCACTTCCATTTCAAGAGTTCACACTTAGCTGATGACTGGTAATAAACGTGTTTGGCATGCTGTCCCGGGAGAGAGCCCTGAGCTCAGAATATCCTTGAGCCCGGGGCTTCCTCCCGTTTGTAGGGCGAGAGGAGAGTCTGAGCTCAGGTGGTCTCGAGAACTCCCCTGCTGTGAACTACTGGATATACAATTTTCCTATGGGGCCTGTCTTTGAACGATGGGAGGAAACCGGAGAACCCGGGGAAAACCCACGCGAACACGGGGAGAACATGCAAACTCCGCACAGAAACGCCAACAGGCCCGGAGGGAACGGACCAGCGGCGTTCTTGCTGTGAGGCAACAGTGCTACCCACTGCCCGCCAAGCCGCCCTATCGGAGAAGGGGAGGAGTAGGGATGGAAGGGGGGGGGGGGATTCTTCAAACGAAGATGACTGGAGCAAAGAGCTCTGGTAATTTATAGTGTGTCCGTGTTCATCTGATTGGCGCAATATGCGGAGTTAAGTGGTACCAGCTGTGTTCAATCATAAGCATGTGATCCTCTCGAAATTAGTTTGTAAACAAACCACACTAATTTTTAGACGGTAAAAACTTGTTACGCTGCTTGATGTTGCAAACTGATATTTTCTACTTATATTATTCTGCTTTGTCTGTATAGTCATGAACACACTTGTTTGTAGAGCAAGTAGTTTGACCGTTTTCTGCAGTTTATTATTTCTAGTCATTTCTCCTAGCTGAATCAGACGTTTTAAAACAAATCGCCAAAAAGAGCACACTTAGCATTGAAGAATAAGGTCAATACATTTATTCATCCTTATCTCATATTGTACTGTAAATAAAAACTAATAATTCTTCAAGTATATTTTCTCCAATCATATCGGCTGCACCTGAAATTGTATGTTTCCCTACTAATAGAAGAAAAAAAGTATGTCTGAATTTTAAAATAAGACAAAAACTACAATCTACAGTTATTGTAATAACACATATTATCAATACTGTCAGATATTTATTGAACATTTCTGCAAGCAATACACAGAAGGCAAATACAATACACTTATTTCACCACAGTTAAGCGAGGTTTATTGCTTGTGATGTTGTATAATTTCCCAAAGTCTTGCACTGAATGTTAGTTAATCTCAAGTGTCGTCTTAATAAATCAGCTTTAAGATTCGATAGTGATTTTGGCATTGTGATTTCTCTGGAACTGCCACAAAAGTCAGATTTATTTACTAATCATAATTTCTGTGTTGTACATACTGAATTGTGTGGTCTCTATATCACGCATTTATTGCAGAAACAGTTTTATTAGTTCTAATGGAAAATATGGCCACATTAGATTATTCATGAAATGTTTTTTTTTTCCATTATTGCAGTGGGTGTGCAGGGTAATTAATCATAGACGTTCAGGGCCTAATTTAAAAGCATGACTGCTGAACTGAATATGCAATTTGTACTAAAACTTATTCTCACTTCTCCGTTCAGTCCTTCACACTCCCTCACGCCTTTGTTCACAACATAAAGTTGTTTGTTTGCAATATTGTCAACCCATTTATAGATACTTGGCATTTAGGAATACCAACTTGTCATTCATTGGCAGGACCAAGCGATCCACACAGAATTAAACAGACCTCTGTGCTCCAGCCACCCACGCCGTACATTTACCAGAGCTGACCACTGTAGGAGTGGGGTCACGTCCAAAGGGACAGGGAGGGACGCCCGTCGTTTCCAATACACCGCCGCTCACCTCATCTGACACCACAGAGAGACACTCCATCCCGTCTAATGTTTGCCGACCTCAAAGGCAGGTCAGTCTGAGCACCGCCGTCCTCGTCTGTGATTAAAACCTTCATCAGGAGCTTCACCCTGAGCTTGACGCAGTCCTTCAGTTTTGAGTCCCTCATATTAGGCAGCTGTAACTACATTATTGAGCAATTACTTTCAAGGTCTCAGTGTTTTCACGTTGTCAAGCCACGATGATGGATGAGCGCGAACATCAGTAATGCTGTGTCTCTCAGGGAGAGATTTCTCCTGATGAACCTAATATAGAGTGCCAGAAAAAAGTCCCAATAAATAAATAATTCTGATACTCATCGCAGAGTGAGTTGTTTCTTCAGGCTTTCAATGACAGTTATTGATGTCATACGATTATGAGTGGACGAAAGGTCATTTAGGATGTACTGAAACTCATTTGCATCCATGTAAACAATTTGAAAAGCTGCCAAACAGACTGGCAGAGCAGCAGTTGGTAAAAAGAGTAGTCAAGGGCATGTCAATAGTCGTCAGATTGGGGCTAGAATAGACCTCCAAACAGATTTGCGGTCTCCGTCATGTTCGTTTTTTTCCTAAGGCTTTGAAATGCTCCCCGCCGCCATCAAAACTAGAGATCCAAGCTAACGAAATGCATTGCTCAGAGAGCAAGAGTATGTTGTCACCCTGCTGATATTTGCACAGGCTATACCCCAGTTCATTCAAAAACACAATTCTCATTTCCCAGCCTTTTCTGCAGGGACAAAGTTTCCATCTAAAAGCTTCACATCGTGCATTGCAAAAATGAAAGCAATTCGGTGCGGCTTCATGCTGTTGGTTAGACAGCTGGTTAGTGGGAGAGGGTGAGACGGCTAAGTTCTCACTGCAGATGACTCGATGGGCTTCAATCCGACAGTGTCCATGGAGATGACACCCAAGTTCTCCATCAACAACAACAACCTGCTGGACGGAGGAAATCGACGTGTTTTGATTCTTAGGTTCCCAAATGCAACCTTGTTGAGTGGATTTAAATATTCTAATTTGGCAAAACATGAAGTATAATAAACTATTTTGTGACAATCTTTAGAGTTTTCCTCTAGCATAAGGCAACACATGCTGGAGGTTGAGGCTTGGAAGCAAACAGATGGGCCGAGATGAGATGATTTCAATCAAAATACAAGATCTCTTCCATCTGGGCTCTCGTGGCACTTTGAAGATAAAGTGCAATGCGACTATGTGAAGCCTTTCTTTCATTTACTGCACTTATGCCAGCTGGAGAAGGGGACTGTGGTATTAAATGGAAATATTGTCAGATCTGAATTTAAGACGGGGGGAAATCGCAGACAAACACTGAATCGCTTGAGAGTTAGATGACAGATTTTGAATATTAGGTTGTGCTTTTCGATTTCGGCTGAATTTGCATCTCGTACCCTGTTTAAATTTGTCTTTCTTTTTTTTTAATCCTCACCTGTGTGCTTTTATTGGAAGGCCCAGGCTCTGGCATGGAGATGGTCTCATTAAACCTCACATCATGGTGTGAGTTCCAGCGTTAATGGATCAGTCAAAAGCACCTCGCACACTGTCACCGTAATGGCTCCTCTTTCTCACGATAATTTTGATTCATGCAGAGGCACCATAAATCCCACTCACCGCATGACTGTGCTTGAAAGAAAATAAGAAAAAATCAGGGGAGAGACTGTCACACCTTTACAATTTCACTGCATTTTACTGACTTCTGTCCTCTGCTCTTTCAACTCAGTGGAAAGTTGGACAAAAGGCGTTTTTTCCACTTAGTGCTTTTGCTCATGTTCCATATACAGTTATTATTTTTATCTTAATATAGTCTTTTAGTCTTAATAACTAATTTTTAATAAGTAAACTTTTATCTTTGCCATGATGTCAGTGCATAATATTTTTACTAGATATTTTCCAAGACACTAGCATTCAGCTTAAAGTGCGATTTAAAGGTTTAACTTAGTTAATTAGACAAGTTAGGGTAATTAGGCAAGTCATTGTATAACAGTGGTTTGTTTTGTTGACAATTGAAAAAATATTGCTTAAGGGGGCTAATAATATTCACCTTAAATTAAAATAAAACTTTTTATTCTAGCCGAAATAAAACAAATAAGACTTTCTCCAGAAGAAAAAATATTATAGGAAATACTGTAAAAAAATGTAAAAAAAATCCTTGCTCTGTTAAACATCATTTGGGAAATATTCATTCATTTTCCTTCGGCTTTGTCCCTTTATTCATCAGGGGTCGCCACAGCGGAATGAACCGCCAACTTAAGAAATGCATTAACTGTTGTGCAAATGTAAATAGTGTTGTGAGAAATGCACCAAAGCCACTGAGAAAAACTGTAAGTTAACTTAACACTTTTAACAAATTTATGTGGATTGGACATAAAAAATTAAGTTGTACCAATGAAATCTCAAGAATTGTGTTGTTTCAGCTCATTTTATTTAGTTTTTCTCAGTGGCTTTGGTGCATTTCTTACAACACTATTTACATTTGCACAACAGTTAATGTGTTTTTCAAAACAATTAGTACAAACTGCAAAACCTAGTGGATAACCTGCAAAAACGCGTCACTTGCTCAAAATGGAGAGCTCATTCCTCAAAAGCAAGTATTGATGTCAATGAAAGTGTCAATGTCATCAAAGTGAAAAGTCCTGCCACCATTGTTTATGAACAAGATAGTCAAATGGCTTTGTCATGTTTTCATTATGACAGTTTACTCTGTTAATGTTTTCCAATGCAAAAAAAGTCAGATTTTGGTGACACTTCCTGAAAATGCTCAAGACAGCATTATATACTATTTGCACAGCCATTTGAAAAAATGTCAAAGTTAGACATCACTGCATTTAGTGAGGTATCTGAGTACAAAACACTGAATATGTATGTTGCACATTTTTACTGCATTTGCTCTTTACAATTCTAATTTATTCACAGCATTGTGCAAAATGATAAATACACCCTTATTTACAACAAACATAAACTTCCTTTGGTTAGAGCTGTGCACAACTGTAAACAATATTGCAGCACATATTGGAACTGAACCTACAACATACACAGGTCTGTAAATCATTCATCAAATTGTTCAATTTAAAAGACATTTTCAGAAAAAAAAAAGATTTAACATTTTTAAAATAAAATTAGCTTGACAGATTTTGACAACTAGTTCAACATTTTTGTATGATATGACTCAAGTAATGAAATGAGGACTATTAGTTTTATATGGAATGACTATTCAGCATTCACAAGTTTAGTTCATTTTGGCTGACATGACATAAGCAAATGATAATGTTATAAAACAGCAGAGAGTTGTATGAAAGCAATTGATGCATGTCCAAAAGCATTTGCAATTTGTTGGAAGGAATGAGAAACTGCTACTATGATGTGCACAAATGACATCTGACATGACATCATGACAAATGACATGATGTTTTGAGAAATGCATTAACTGTTGTGCAAATGTAAAGTGTTGTGAGAAATGCACCCAAGCGACTGAGAAAAACTGTAAGTAGTTTGAACAAGTAAAAAATATTTTTTTTTTGAGTGCATGATGAATAAACATGAACAATATCATCCAAAACTTGGTGTCCACCAACTAAACAAAGCAAGAATACTAAAAAGATTGGACTTAGTCCACATTTTTGTGCAGTTTGAATGCAACCTTGAATAATGATTCTGAAAAAAACAACAAAAAGAAATGTAAACAGCATTACATGTTGTTCCAAGATTTGACCACACTCAAAAATTGCTGTTTGTTCAAACTACTTATTAAAAATGAGCTGAAACGACACAATTCTTGAGGTTTTTTTTTTTTGGGTGACAACTTAATTGTTTTATGTTCAATCAACTTCAATTTGTTAAGTTAACTTAATTCCTTCATGTTCTCCCAACATAAATCGACTGTGGAACCCAGCATTTTTTACAGTGCATAGTTGTTGCAAAAATGAAAGTCCTTTGAATTTCTGTGAGTGATATTCAAAATATACAGCTCTGGGTGAAACATTCCTTAAAACTACAAGCACGGTGGCGCAATGGGTAGCACAATCGCCTCACAGCAAGAAGGTCGCTGGTTCTAGCCCCAGCTGAGTCAGTTGGCATTTCTGTGTGGAGTTTGCATGTTCTCCCCGTGTTTGCATGGGTTTGCTTCGGGTGCTCCGGTTTCCCCCACAGTCCAAAGTCATGTCCTATAGGTGAACTGCGTAAGCTAAATTGTCCGTAGTGTATGTGTGTGAATGAGTGTGTGTGGATGTTTCCTAGTGATGGGTTGAAGCTGGAAGGGCATCCACTGCGTAAAACATATGCTGGATAACTTGGCGGTTCATTCCGCTGTGGCGACCCCAGATTAATAAAGGGACCAAACCGAAAATGAATGAATGAATGAATTTCTTGGTTACCACTGTCGCCTCACAGTAATAAGGTCACTAGTTTGAGCCCCGGCTGGGCCAGTTTGCATTTCAGTGTGGAGTTTACATGTTCTCCCTGTGTTCGGGTGGGTTTTCATCCAGGTGGTCCGGCTTCCCCCACAATTCAAAGACATGCGCTATAGGTGAATTGGATTAACTAAATTGGCCGTAGTATATGAGTGTGTGTGTGAATGTGAGAGTGTATGGGTGTTTCCCAGTACAAGGCTGCGGCTGGAAGGGCATCCGCTGCGTAAAACATATGCTGGAATAGTTGGCGGTTTATTCTGCTGTGGTGACCCCTGATAAATAAGGGACTAAGCCGAAGGAAAATAAATTAATGAATGTATTTCTGGTCTCGTGCTGAGTTTGAGTAAATGTATGCTGATCGATAACATGTATGCAAATGTCTTTTTTCTGTACATTTGAACTGTAAGCTCTGAGCAAATATATTCCAGTTTATATTCAGTAGGATTCAAAACCCAATTGAAAATTTGAGGAACACAATCTAATTAAAACTTGCATAAAAGTAAAGAAAAATCCTTTATTTTCCTTTCAAAGCAGAATAATGCAAAATAGCAGCGTTTCACAATTGTTTCTTGAAACGGTATCCTTGCTCACCTCGATATCAGTTCATTCCAAACCTGCCCTGATTATTTTCCTCCCCTAAACATCCTCATTAGTCCTGTTAAATTCCTCCAACAGTGATGAGCCACAAAGAGCGGATTCCATCAGGCTGATAGTTACTTCTTGTCTGCCAAGCTTCATTAGACTGTATTTACCTTCCACCATCAGCCTTTTTTGTTGGCGTAATTAAAGAGCAAATGGTGACCTGCTGACCCCAGCCCCCCTCCGTAGCCCCTCTTTAAGTGTGGCAGTGTTTAGTATGCATGTGAAGCTGTGCACACCGAACACGGAGGATATGATATGGAGAGGAGGACTCGCTGTGACCTTCATCAGAGAGCCAGAGTAGATTATTGGAGTAATGAGCGCGTGAGAGCAGCTTTAGTCTTCTGGCTGCTTCAAGAGTTTGGATACTTCCTTTAAACGCAGATGCACAAACACACACACTCAAACACTCCTGACTCTCCTTCAGCTCTATAACAGATAACTGTCAATCATCATCAAATCAATTAATCAATCGTATGATTGATCTGTCTGTCTGTCTGTCTGTCTGTCTGTCTGTCTGTCTGTTTCTGTTGATTGAACGTTAGAAATGTAACATTTATCAATTGTATAATCTCAGTCTATTATTATACTTTTATTTTCTTTCTTTCTAGTCATTTTAATGTTTATTTATTTAGTTTTATCTATCTATCTATCTATCTATCTATCTATCTATCTATCTATCTATCTATCTATCTATCTATCTATCTATCTATCTATCTGTCTGTCTGTCTGTCTGTCTGTCTGTCTGTCTGTCTGTCTGTCTGTCTGTCTGTCTGTCTGTCTGTCTGTCTGTCTGTCTGTCTGTCTGTCTGTCTGTCTGTCTGTCTGTCTGTTTCTGTTGATTAAACATTAGAAATGTAACATTATATCATTTATATATTTACTGCATTTATTTTGATCTATTTTTCTAGTCTCTATATTGATAAATATATAGATCTATCTTTTTATTCTTTCTTGTCATATTTAATTTATAATGCTCATTTATCCTTTATCAATTGTATAATCTATCAGTCTATCTAGTTATCATCCTATCTTTTCTTTCTTTTTTTTCTTTATACCTATCTAGAGTCAAACTTTATTTTTAAATGTTCATTTATTTGGTTCTATCTATCTATCTATCTATCTATCTATCTATCTATCTATCTATCTATCTATCTATCTATCTATCTATCTATCTATCTATCTGTCTATCTGTCTATCTGTCTGTCTGTCTGTCTGTCTGTCTGTCTGCCTATCTATCTATCTATCTATCTATCTATCTATCTATCTATCTATCTATCTATCTATCTATCTATCTATCTATCTATCTATCTATCTATCTATCTGTCTATCTGTCTATCTGTCTGTCTGTCTGTCTGTCTGCCTGTCTGTCTGTCTGTCTGTCTGTCTGTCTGTTTCTGTTGATTGAACGTTAGAAATGTAACATTATATCATTTATATATTTACTGCATTTATTTTGATCTATTTTTCTAGTCTCTATATGGATAAATTTATAGATCTATCTTTTTATTTCTTGTCAGATTTTATTTATAATGCTCATTTATTCATAGATTCATCTGTCTCTCTGTCTTTATCAATTGTATAATCTCAGTCTATTATTATACTTTTATTTTCTTTCTTTCTAGTCATTTTAATGTTTATTTATTTAGTTTTATCTATCTATCTATCTATCTATCTATCTATCTATCTATCTATCTATCTATCCTTTTTATTCTTTTTTCCTTGTCAGATTTTATTTTTAATGCTCATTTATTCATAGTTTCGTCTGTCTGTCTGTCTGTCTGTCTGTCTGTCTGTCTGTCTGTCTGTCCTTTATCAATTGTATAATCTATCAGTCTATTATCATCCTTTCATTTGCTTTCTTTATTTTTTCTTTCTACCTATCAAGTGTCAAACTTTATTTTTAAATGTTCATTTATTTGGTTTTATCTATCTGTCTGTCTGTCTGTCTGTCTATCTATGCATTTATGTAGATCAATTTATTTTTTAAGTCTGTCTATATATACTTTATTCTTTCTTTCTTGTCAAATAAATTTTTTAAAGCTCATTTATTTATAGTTCCATCTGTCTGTCTTTCTGTCCTTTATTAATTATATCATATATCAGTCTATCTACTTATCCTTTATTTCTTTCTTTTTATGTACCTATCTAGAGTCAAACTTTATTTTTACTGTTCATTTATTTATAGTTTCATCTATCTATCTATCTATCTATCTATCTATCTATCTATCTATCTATCTATCTATCTATCTATCTATCTATCTATCTATCTATCTATCTATCTATCTATCTATCTATCTATCTATCTATCTATCTATCTATCGTTCATTAAACTTAATAAATCTATTTACTGCAGTTATGATCTGTCTATTTTAATCACTTTAACAATCTTATGTTTACATCCATTTTGCTCTTCTTTATTAGCAGTCAAACTTTAAAAAGATGTTTTTATCAAACATGTTCTGTATATCAGTGTCACACAATGCACACGCTATATACATTAGTTTAATAGCGTTTTCTGACTATAAACTGCCATTGCATGAGGTGAGTAAAAACACTTACTAAGTAATCCACTTTTACATGCTATACTCGAAGTAATTGCCTCTTTTCCCATTTTACGTCAACTGTTCCTTTAAACAGTCGAATCACTTTTCATCGAGACAGGAAGCACCAGCTCATCTCTTATTGCGAATAATAAATCTATATTAGACAAGAGCCATTGGAAGGTCTGGCTCATTGAATGGAAAACCTTAAGCCTTAATCTGTTCTTGCTGTCCCACAGGCTTAATCAATAGCTGCAAGCTGTTCTGCCAGTCCTTCAGCAGAGGAAGACTAAACCCACAATAAACCGCAATGAGGACCAGATTTTATTTCTCACGTCAAAAGTCTGACTGCGCAAGACCAGCTTCGATTAACAATGCCAGATTTACCATTTACAAAAGAACACACTGCTTTTACACGGACGCTTGCAGAGATAATATTTGTGACCCTGCACTGTTAAAAATATCCGTCAATTAACGTGTATTTTGTGGTTCACATGGTGTTTTCTGTTTATTAACGGTAGTGAATTGCATTATGGAAGTTTTATCTCTGCTCTGCTGACTTTTGATGTTGAAAATTCAACATTGCAGTTCAACAAAGAGACTTTATTGCCATTTTTTTGTAGTTTAAGACAAGATATTGTTTAACAAATAATATAGAGAAAATTAAGTCTGTAAAATAACAAAAAAGTGCTGGCAGTTTGATACCAGGTTTTTTTGTACTGTTATTTTTAACACAAACATTGGGCTCTATTTTAACGATCTAGGCGCAAAGTCTAATGTGCATGGCGCAAAAGCATTAAGGGTGTGTCCGACCTGCTATTTTAAGCATGGAAAACATGGTGTGCGCCCCGGTGCATGGTCTAACAGGGTTGTGCTTATTCTGTTAATGAGTTATGGGTGTGTTTTGAGCATAACCAATCTCATCTCCCATTCTGAAGTGGGCGGCGCGGTGGCGCAGTGGGTAGCAATGTCACCTCACAGCAAGAAAGTCACTGGTTCAAGCCTTGGCTGGGTCAGTTGGCATATCTGTGTGGAGTGTGCATGTTCTCCCTGTGTTTGCATGGGTTTCCTCCGGGTTCTCCGGTTCCCCCCACAATTTAAACATGTGCTATAGGTGAATTGAATAAACTAAATTGGCCGTAGTGTATGTGTGTGAATCACTGAGTGTATGGGCTTTTCTCAGTACTGGGTTGCGGCTGAAAGGGTGTCCGCTTAGTAAAACATATGCTGGATAAGTTGGCTGTTCATTCCACTGTGGCATCCCCTAATAAATAAAGGGACTAAACAAAAGGAAAATGAATGAATGAATGAATGTATGACAGTAACTAGTAATATATATAAATATAAAGGTAAACTTCTGGGGTTTCTGCTTAGCAGCAAATAAAACAAATCCTTCTTTATACTCAAAACCAAAAAGCTGCTTATAAAAATAAATGTAATATTTTAGTAGTTAAACAAATAAAAAGAAAAGAACAATTTAGTTTTTATATGGAACTCAGTTTCAATCAATTTTTAAGTAATTTTTTATTTTCAGAAAGTGTCCACCTTTTCTTAAGACAGCACAGATCTGCATGATTTGACTGTCACCTGCCAGGAATTATTATCTGACTGAAATGGGCTTATGAAGGAATAATGTAATGGGGCCCTATTACATTTAACATTTTCTTAAAACCCGAAATTTCCACTACCGATTAAGGTCTCCAGTGGTGTAAAGTAACTAATTACAAATACTCAAATTACTGTAACTGAGTAGTTTTTCTCAGGAATTGTAATTTACTGAGTAGTTTTATAAATGTGTACTTTTACTTTTCCTTGAGTACATTTTTAGTGCAGTATCTGTACTTTTACTCCTCTACTTTCTTTCAACCTGCAGTAACTACTTTATTTTCTTGTCCATGGGGATTAGAAAAATCAGTCCTGTGATTCCTGTCCAATCAAATCGCACATACCATGGAAAGTAAATCGCATCATACTGAACTACCTCAAGACGTGTGCACTTTAAATACATCCAAACAGTTTGCTGCAGTTATAAAGTGTCCATGAACATGTTCAAAATCTTTACACGCATTGACCCAGAGACTGTTTAGATGTAGGTCACTGATGAGAAGATGACGGATGTTTACTGTATGATGACCGAAATGGCCTTAAACACCCAGCAGGCACAGGACGTCAACATGACATCTTATTGACATTGAACCATAACGTCATGGGGACTTTGCATTTTGTTTGGAAATGTATATTGGGTTGACGTCAGAAATCAACGTCAGGCCGACATCAATGTCCAATGTCCAACCTAAAACCAACCAAATATCAACGTCTAATGATGTTACAGCTTGACATTTTGTGAACGTTACCACTATAACATCTATCAGACGTTGGATTTTAGTTGCCATACCTGATGAATAAATGTCAGTATTTGATGTCAATATGACGTTGGTTTAAGATGTTGGATCGACGCTGGATTTTGGTCACTTTCTAACAACCTAAAATCAATCAAATATCAACGTCATTTGGCGTCATTGTTGGACATCAAAATAACTTTGTCCTTAGCTGCTGGCTTGACAATTAATTTTGGTCACCTGACATTACAACCTAAATCTAACCTAATATTAATGTCTCATGATGTTGTGTGTCTTCTGGGCAATAACTAAATGCACTACAGAATGTTACGTTTACACACACATGCACAAATTACATGTAAACATATCAGCTTTATACAGCGTAATACTCACTACTCTTGAGTACTTTTAAAAGGTCTACTTTTTACTCATACTTTGAGTGATATTTACAACAGATACATTTACTCTACTTGCACTACATTTTTAGGCAAGTAATGGTACTTTTACTGGAGTATGATTTTTCAGTACTCTTTCCACCACTGAAGGTCTCATATCCACAACTATAAATGTACCGATCACCTCCGTGATTTGTTTTGCCCTGCTCGAATCTGTAGAAATTGCCTCTCTGAATGCTGCGGGGATAGTTGCATGTAGTACACGTGTCTAGTTTGCGTCTAATTCCAGTGTGTGATTCCGTGATGTCAGTAGCTGTTTCCATCTAATTCCAGTGTGCGCATTAAAAAAAGGTCATGTGATTTTGTTATAAGAGATCATGTGATGATAAAAATGTGTGTACATGGACAAACCAGCAGGCTGCACATTATAAACCATCTGAAATGTTGTTTTGGTCATTCTAAAACGCCTTACCATTTAAGTATTAGTGTTATATTATTAATGACATCCAGAATCAAGAGCGTCTGTGCTCCGCGTCTCATGCCTTTAAACGCCACCACGCATTCACTGTGTGTCAGGATTGCCGTCCGAGGCGCAAGTCATTTATTAGATGAAGAAAAGATTCACTGCAGCAAATTCAGTTTTTACTGTTGATATTTGGCACCAAATAATCAGGAAGTGTCGATTTTGTTCGATTTGACTCTTTGGATGGAAACACTGTTTTTTCGTACGTCTTTTATGCGATAATCCAGTTTTGCGCATAAAGTTCATTCGCATTTTTGGATGAAAACATAGCTAGTGTAAATGAGTTGACATGTTCAAATATTACTGCTAAAATAGCTTACTGTCATAGCAGATGTCATTGTTTTTTTTATCCACCACTCTCTTGCCATAACCCTCATAACTTACAGGGAAACCAAAGTGCTCCCAAATGCCAGACCCGCTGATGGTTATAGGAGGATTACATTAATGTTAGCCTACTAGCCATTTTGCGAGTTCACGTCCAGGGTCACGTCATTTGGGATGCCTTGTTGAGCGTTGTTGCACTGAAAACATTGTATTCTGTCCACTTATTTTCTTTTATCTTTTTAGAAATTTGTCTGAATTGTTTGGTTTGTAATGTGTACCGAACCGAAAGTCTCGTACCGAACGGTTCAATATGAATATGCGTATTGTTACACCCTTAATATATATATACACACACACACACACACACACACACACACACACACACACACACACACAATGTTTTTGTATGTAAAATGATGCTTAAAAATAAGGGAATAAGAGAAGGCAAAAGAAATGTTTTGCTAATAAATAAAGCTTTAAAATTCTATAAACAATCAGTTTGGGCCTTCAAAAAATTTTGGGAGAAAAAGGAGGGACTCGAAGTAAAAAAGGTTGAGAACCCCTGGTTTACAACCAATCAGGATGCAGAACACAATGTGCTGTAAAAAAAACAAGTTTGTCAATTTGCACTAAAAATTCACGAAACTGTGAGGCCACAAAAGATGAACAGCGTTATAGCAAGGGACCACTGTAATACCAACGCAATCTCACGGCAATTCGTAACTTTTTGATTTAGTGGCTAATTCGTATGAATTTGTAAGATCTAAATCGTACAAATTAGTACGATTTGCTCATCACCCAATGACGGTTGGGGTTAGGGGTGTGGTTAGCTGCCACGCCTCCTTTTTAAAATCGTACATTTTTGTACGACTGAACTCGTACGAATTCGTACGAATTAGCCACTAAACTAACAAAACGTAAAATACTTAGATTTCCTCGTGAGATCAGGCTGGTAATACTGTAAATTCTACAGCAATTTTTTAGTGTGACAGCAGGTTTTCACAGACTTATTTCTCTCTCTTCTACTCTCTATTTCTACACAATATACAATTATACAATATACTGTTTCAAACTACTAAAATGTCAATAAAAGAAACTGCTGAATTGAATTTTTAACATCAAAAGTCAGAGCCGAACTAAAAGTCCCATTAACGCAATTGTAAATGAACAGAAAAAAAGTCTAAAT
>LR812533.1:47067544-47190044 GCA_903798195.1 Danio kyathit
CTATCTATCTATCTATCTATCTATCTATCTATCTATCTATCTATCTATCCATCCATCCATCCATCCATCCATCCATCCATCCATCCATCCATCCATCCATCCATCCATCCACCCAATCATTTCTTTATTTATTTGTAGTCACCTTCCCTGGACTTGCAGCACCTTAAGCAGCACTCAGATATGCAGAGTTGTCTTAAGTCAACAGAGATTTCCACATACTTGATCTGCGCTTCTGAATATGTTCCAACACTGAATGTTCTGAGCTGCTGTCCACGTTTTCTATTTATTTATTTACTTTGCTCTACGTTCCTGCTTTACATCTGAGCTCAAACAAGACACATCGGATCAGTGTTTAGGATCAGTAGTGTTTGTTTATTGTGAGAATGTCTTGTTTGCTTTGCATATACAAATTGGGCCTTAAAGGGGACCTATTATGCCCCTTTTTACAAGAAGTATAGTAAGTCTCTGATATTCCTAGAGTGTATACGTGAAGTGGATCTAATTGAATTTGCATTGTAAACAAAAAATAAAAGTTAAAAACATTTTGGGCTTTATTTGAACGATCTAAGCGCAAAGTCTAAAGTGCAGGGCGCAAAAGCATTACGGGCATGTCTGAATCCAATTTTTCTATTTTAAGGATGGAAAAAATACGCTTTGCGCCGCAGCGCATGGTCTAACAGGGTTGTGCTTATTCTCTTAATGAGTTATAGGTGTGTTTTGAGAATAAACCAATCAGTCTCATCTCCCATTCCCTTTAAGAGTCAGTTGCGTTGTAAGAGGATAAACTGAACGCTTCACTAGAGAAAAAGTTAAACAGACCATCTGCAGCGCGAGGATAAAGAATGAGCCTCCTCCATTCGGCCTCTTTACTTTCTCTTTAGTTTACTTTTCCTCTACTTTACTTCTTCCATGGATAAGGAAACCTTGTTGTACGCACTCCACTAAAGACATCCATTAGCTTACATATTTAATTTAGTTTTTTAAGAGTAAAAGATTCGTTTTAAAACTATTTCTCAATTCAGTTCTAATTTCCAGCAATTGAATAAATGAATAATTATGAAGTTTGGTCAAAAAACTGAGTTATATCCAAACACGTCCTATTCTGCCCCATATGGTCCAAAACCTAGCAGGTTGACAAATCTAAGCTTGTTTTTATTAAAACAAATATAAATATGCATATAATAAATAATACTGCTAATAATAATAATAACATTATACAAAAGCAAATTGTCATGAATAAACTGAAAAAAGCCCCCCTTAAGATGAGGCATGGAGGCAGTGGATTTTATATTTATGTAGTAAATAATAATTTTTGTAACATTTTAATCCTTTAACTCTTTTTTATATGTAAAGATATTTGCGTATTGCTGTGCATCCTGCGTGTATTAAGCAATGTGTACGCGTTTAAGGCGCACAACTGACCTTCACTTTTAGTTTGTCTATTGCACAGTCTATTTCAGTTTCTCAAAATAGCAACACGCCAACACTTAACCTCCTTTGCGCCTTAACACACCTCCTTTATAGACTAGAACACCCATGAGTCCACAAAGTGGTGCAAATGGATTTGCTATTTAAACAACGTGGCTTAAAACATGAAAATTAGGGTTGCGTTGGTCCCAAAATAGCAACACATTGTGCCAAACACATCTAGCACCTTATTGCGCCGGGTGTACAATAGGGCCCATTATTTTTTATTTCATATATTACGTTTTTAGTTATGATACTCCCAAAATCATTCTGCATAAATCCACAGATTTTTGACAAAATTCTGCGCAGAAATAGCAAAAAATGTCCGCAGATTCTGTCTGGCCCTAGTTATTAGTAACTAATAAAGTTAATGTAACTAATAACCTTAACTTTTCCAAATTTGATTGTAAAGTAATAACTTGCACCTTTTGTAAAGCTGCTTTGAAACAATAATTATTGTGAAAAGCGCTATACAAATAAGCTTAAATTGAATTAAACTATCGTTATCTCTGTGAATAACTGTAAATGTCAAAATAATTGATTTAGAACAAGGTAATCTATGGAGACAGACCATTTGTAGATCCTAAAACTCAACATTTATAATGCCTCTTAGGCCCTGTTTACACTAATGTGTTTTCGTTTTAAAACGCATAAGTTTTGCTACGGTTACACCATCCGTCCACACTACGCCGGAGTTTTCGAGCCCCAAAAATGGAGCGTTTTGAAAACGCTGGAGAGGTCATTTTCATTCTAATACGCTGCTGCTCTGTCTCAGTGTGGATGGGGGAAAACGGAGACATCTGAAAACGGAGACGTGGCTGCTTAGATTCGCTACCTGATTGGGGCTTTTGAGTCATTGCGTATCCTTCCCTTATTCATCAAGCCCCTATCACATGACTATAATGCTACCGGAAGACAGCAGACCAGCCTTCACTGTAAACAACAACATGGACACAGAAATGGGAGCGTTGTTTGCACTTTTGTCCATTTTAGGCGCCATTGTGCAGTTAAACTCTGCCTTTTTTTACTACAGCAGCTGCATATATTCGCAAGAGGCAAGCTATTGTTCGAGCACTCGCTAATTGCTCGCGTTCATCGTTCAACCAACGTTTGTTGACTAACAATAACCAAATGCCGAGCGAGACACATTCTTCCTGTTTATACTTGAACGCGCATGCCCAGAGTGCGCGAATGGTCAGGTGATATACGTTTTTGGTGGAGTAGTGTGGACGGAGATATGTTTAGAAACGCTAGATGAAACGCTAGTATGGACGCGAACCGTTTTTGATCTAAAACGCCGTTTCAAAACGAAACGCATTAGTGTAAACGGGGCCTTAGTCGCTGATATTTGTCTTTGCCAGATGTGGAGAAAAAAACTCTAATGGCAGGCGGCTGCTTCTCACTCAGGCCAGTTTATGCTAATGAGAGAGAGATCATCACAAATGGGCGGGGCTTTCTCTCTCTGATGATTTGTACTAAGAGAGAAAGTCAGACAAAGTGTTTCTGCACTGTTTTTATCAAGTGTGATTATAAAAAATTGATTTAATTAATTTTTACCATTAGAGACTGGCTATATTCACACACTGTCGCCACACAACTGTGTTTAAACTCCTTAAAAAAAGTGATTTTTGCATAATAGGTCCCCTTTAAACTAAAAAAATAAATATCTGAGATTCTATTGACATTATGAGAGTATGATAACAGAATTGCCAGTCGCTTTACACCCAAAACTATTTCAGACATTCATCACATGCATTGTATTGTTTGCGGTTACATTTATCCCTCTCGAGCAAGCCGCATGGTGCATAAACAAGAAAAGGCATTAGCAGTTAACATTATTGATTGTGTTTTTAGGCCGTGCGATAATATGTGTTTGTATTTTCGCAGCAAGGATCCACGAGCACATTCACCTCCATGGCAACAGACGGACCTGAGCGAGTAAGCAGTGAAGGAATGACAGGTGAAAGAGAGGTTCTGCCCTTTGATTAAGATCACATCAAGGGTGCAGATGTGAAATGGCTATTGATTGGTTCCCTCTCTATCTTCTTCTGCCGTGATGAACAGAGAACACAATCACGGTGGGCAAGTGGTCTTGGAGTGGCACTGGCACTTTATTCGCAGCCGTCCGTCAGCTGTGCAGTGTTATCTTTCGAGAGTGTTTCCTTATGACATCATAATGGCTGAAGATGGAGATCATTAGTGCTAATTTATGAGCCCATTATCAGCACTCTATGGGGACCGTATATACAAATAACTAACATAAACAGCGGCAAAAAAATTAACACATCACAAGCGGGGGATTTTAATAAGCTGGCTTGTTAAATGCATGTTATATGTTTCTGGGCAGAGGGGAAACGAATAACGACTGGTCAAAAATAGAAAGAAATGAATCAAACTCTCATCTGACGTTGTGTTTCGTTTTGCATTAAAATGTACACGTGTGTTTTCAACAACCAGATGCATTTAGAGCTGTCCAGTTTCATCTGGAAACATTTCACATTTCATCTGGCTTGTGCATATTTCATTCTAACATTGTTATTTTATTAAAATTACCAAACATAAAAGAGAATTTTTGAGCATTTCTATATCATTTCTTGAATGGCCATAATGGTCAAATTGACCACATGCATTTCAATGTCCGCACTTATTCCCGTGCCTTTGAATATTCAATTCAAGTGTATTTGTATAGAGCTTTTCACAATAATTATCGTTCCAGAGCAGCTTTACAGAAGGTGCACGTTATTACATTACAGTCAAAATCAGAAAGAGTTAAGGTGTTGTGTATTGGGTGGATGGAATATGCACGACTCTGTTGCCTAGCAACTTTCTGATGCCAAAAGCATAACATAACGTTTTTTTTGTGGTGTAAAAAATGAGGTACACACATTTGCCTCCTCATGTGGTTTGAGAGATCCTATGCTGAAGTCAAATTATTAGCCCCCCTTTGTTGATTTATTTTCTTTTTTTAATATTTCCCAAATGATGTTTAACAGAGCAAGGAAACTTTTGCAGTATGTCTGATAATATTTTTTCTTCTGGGGAAAGTCTTGTTTATTTTCAGCTAGAATAAAAGCAGTTTTTAATTTTTTAAAAGCCATTTTAAGGTCAAAATTATTAGCCCCTTTAAACTATTTTGTTTTTCTATAGTCTACAGAACAAACCATCGTTATACAATAACTTGCCTAATTCCCCTAACCTGCCTAGTTAACCTAATTAACCTAGTTAAGCCTTTAAATGTTACTTAAGCTGTATAGAAGTGTCTTGAAAAATATCTAGTAAAATATTATTTACTGTCATCATGGCAAAGATAAAATAAATCAGTTATTAGAAATGAGTTACTAAAACTATTATGATTAGAAATGTGTTGAAAAAAAATCTCTCCGTCAAACAGAAATTGGGGGAAAAAATAAACAGGGGGGGCTAATAATTCTGACTTCAACTGTATATACTGTTTGCTCTTTAGATCTTAAAACTCAGGGCTTCTGGGACTACCTAGAATAGTCAAGTCCAGTAAAAGAGGTCGAGCCTTCTCATTTATGGCACCTAAACTCTGGAATAGCCTTCCTGATAATGTCCGAGGCTCAGACACACTCTCGCACTCTCCTATCTTTTTAGCAATACATACACTCAATGCCTCTCACAGCGGTATGATGCATGAATGTGCTCCACGCATCTCGTTTATATACATTATGAACAGCAGCTACGCTAATTATTCTCTTTATTCTCTAATTCCACATGGTGATACTCATCCCGAGGCCCCCAGAGATTATGCAGTGCCATTGAAGCAATCCAAGACCTGTGAAGAGATGATCCCAAGGTTTCCACATTCCCGGACCAGGCCGTAGCAGCTGCTGTGGTGGTTATGGAGGAGTAGAGAGCATGCGTCTGATTCCTGTGAGACTCCAGGGACAGAAAGCTATATGAGAAATGGTCATGCCCAACTGAGCCTGGTTTCTCTCGAGGTGTTTTTTTTCCTTCACTGTCGCCCATTGGTGAAGTTTTTTTCCTCGCCACTGGCTTGCATAGTTTGGGACTTGTGGAGCTGCGCATCAATGGATTACTCTTCAATGTTTGGACTCTCGGCAGTGAATATTAAACCACACTGAACAAACAGCAAACAGTATCATGTGGGGCAATCCAAAAGAGTAGTTGAGTTACGGATGATGAGGTCGGTTCAGGCGGCTAACATCAAAAATAAATCAATAAACAAAGCAAAGAATCAAACAAGGCGAAACGGCTCATGATGCTACAGGTAAAACAAGACTCAGCACTGAAGTATTTAAAGTCTATTGCAATCAGTTCCTGAGCAGCTTCCAGCCGTGTGTGTGTGTGTGTGTAATCAACAGAAAACTTGCTTGATACAGTTGACCAGAGGATATTGCTTTTAAAAATAAAAGCAATGGGTTTTGGTAATATGGCCTGTAAATGGATCAAATCTTAGCTTGAAAACAGATGTCAAATTGTAGATTTAAATGGAGTGTTATCAGATTATTCGCCAGTCGCTTTTGGGGTTCCACAAGGCAGTGTTTTAGGTCCGTTGCTTTTTAAAATATACATCAATGATTTGAAAATGGCTTGTTCAAGATGTACAATAATTGTGTCTCATGAAAGGAAGGAATTTATTGAAAATAAAGTAAACAAATTGAGGTTTTGCCTTAATAAATTGTCCTTACATTTGGATAAAACTGAATTTATTTTATTTGGTTCAGCTGCGAAACTAAGAAAATGTGTCAAGTCAGAGGTAAAAGCAGGGCATCAAATTATTACACCAAAACATGGTAAATATTTAGGTTGCATTTTAGATAGTAATTTGACAGGCGAGAAGATGGCTGTTATAGTCCATTAAAAATTTGTTCTAAAATTAAGTTTAGCAACACAGGCAGAGCTCCTAGATACCCAAACTTTAAAAATATTAGCTAGTGCATTAGTGCAGCCATACTTTGACTATGCTGCAGCTTTTTGGTACAGCGGTAGTTCTAAATAAAATGAAAAATAAATTGCAGACGGCCCAAAATTTGTTGTGTAGAATTGTTATGAAAGTACCTCCACTGACACATTTAAATAATGAACATTATAGTCAAAGTAATTTTTAAAAAGTTGATAAAAGGGTAAAATTTCTAAAATTAGTGATGGGTGTTTAAGATTTTAAAGAAAACGGTCCCAAAATATTTTCTTAATTATTATGTTTTAGTTAGTGAGGTACACTGTCATTCTACAAGAGCGAGTAGCAGGGATATTTATCCTTGTAGATTTAAGAATGAATCAGAATTTTTTTGTGTACTAGCTCTGTTGCTTGTAATGTTTTGCCTACGATTTTTAAAGAGATTCAATTTGAGAGTGTTTTTT
Organism: Danio kyathit; assembly: GCA_903798195.1. Taxonomy (NCBI): domain Eukaryota; kingdom Metazoa; phylum Chordata; class Actinopteri; order Cypriniformes; family Danionidae; genus Danio; species Danio kyathit. Next base: position 47,074,358 of record LR812533.1, read on the forward strand.
AGAAGGGAAATTAAACAGTGGTTGTTTTACAGTTGAAGTTAAGGTTTTTGTTGTGCCGAGTTGCTGAGCTGATGATGTTTGCACTCCATTTATGATTTGCTCGTTCATTTTTTGAAGAATATTGAGGACCACAATGGAAATAAGCCTGTGGCTTTGTGTATTTTATCCTCGACAGTTTTTAAAATATGTATGAATTAGTCTAACTGGACTTGTTTGTATATTTTTTTGTTAAAATTGTCAAATAAAACCAATCAATAAAGGTGCATGACAGGATTTGTAGTCCATATGGTGCGGGATTGTAGTTGGAGTGAAAGCGAAGGTTCTTCAGTGACCTGCAGTAGCTAGATCACTGGTGACTGTAACAATGCAATGTCATTTCATGAGTTCACACTTAGCTGATGATTGATTATAAAGCTTTTTTGGCATGCTGTCCCAGGAGAGAGCCCTGAGCTCATAAGATCCTTGAGCCCGGGGCTCCCTACCATTTGAGAGGGGAGTTTGAGCTCAGGTAGGTCTCAAGAACTCCCCTGCTTTTGTAGCTAATGAACAGATAGTGATTGCTCTTAAGAGATAACAACTTACTAGGAGCTAGTCTATGGTGCTGATTTGGATTAGTCAATTAAGTGGCATGTTTTTGGACAGTGGGAGAAAAACGGGGAACCTGGGGGAAACCCACGTGAGCACGGGCAGAACGTGTAAACTCCGCACAGAAACGTCGGCTGGCTTGCTAAGGACTACAACCAGTGACGTTCTTGCTGTGAGGCAACAGTGCTAACCACTGGGCCACCGTGCCACCCATCTAGGAAAGGAGGATGAGTAGGGGTGGAAGGGGGGATTCTTCAAAACGAAGATGGCTGTTAAATGGAACTTAGGGTATTTATAGTGGCTTAGGAATCGTCTGATTGGTGAATCATAAATTGAATAATGCGGGACTGGCTGCAAGCAATCATAAGCATGTGATCCTCTCGAAATTAGTTTATAAATAAACTTTACTTTGTGAAATACTATGAGAAAATACGGCCCTGTTGTCCCCCAAACGGCATTTTTGCCAAAATGCATGAAAGTGTGTTTGTCCTTATTCTGCAGTTTCTTCCATGTTCTCTCTTTGCTTTGGTGTTTTATAAAGAAAAGAGACTGCTGTGATCCTATGAACTTCTCTCTTCGTGTTGTTTTTAAAAAGGAGATTTCTGGCGGACAGTTTTATACAGCAACAGACACTGTTCTGCATTTATTTCCCATTACACATTATTTCCTAAAGTTAGGAAATGGCTATTAGTGTTGATTAAAGAAAGAAAAGCTATTATTTTTGCTCTCCAGTCCCTTGCTTCGGTGCTTCCCATAAAAACATGACAATAATTCGCTTCACACATTCACTCAGCGGCCATGTTTGCTACTCTGGGAATTCTCCCGCAATGCCAGACACTAGTGCAGCACGGGCTAGTTATCAATTAGCGTGATGTATGAGCCCAGCTTCTACTAATTGGGACATGGCAATGTATTTAATAACACGCATTAAAACCGTAATTAGGTGTAAATTGAGCTGCATCCTATTGTCTCCCAATCAACTGCATGAACGATGCCGGTAAACAGACTGATTAATACTCTCTGCAGGAGATGCGATTTAGCTGGAAAAACACCCAGCATTCCACACGTCTACTCAGTGGGATTTTCCTCCGCTCGCGATAAAACATCAATCCGTCCAGAGGTTTGCTTAGACTGCGGGTCACGTTTAGGTGAAAAGCATTTCATTCATAATACATGTCGCATTAAACTGTTAGCCCAACAACATCAAACAAAGAAATGATAGAATATTCACAGATTCGTGCATGCCCTACTGAGATTACATGCCATCAAAATATCAAACAACATGTCAAATGCTGCAAGATAAGGGTTTAAAGGGACGGCTCACCCAAAAATGAACATTTGCTGTTCATTTACTCAATCTCAAGCTAAGATGTAGCATTTTTGTAAAATATTAAAGAAGATTTTTAGCTGAAACTATGATCCATGGTGATACATATAATGCATGTCAAGGGTTACCATCCCTTTGAGAGTTAAAGAAGCATTTACAAATCAAAAACATAAATAAAAAAATCTTGATGATACATTGGACTCTATTTTAACAATCTAAGCGCAGTTACGTTGTCTCTCGGTGCTCTAGATCTACCGGTTTCAGACTGTTGAATGAGATTTTCTCACAGACTGATTGACGCGATTATGGATTCACAGTGGTATGAACCATTATAGGGGTGGTCAAATTGAGATTTATATTATTAATTAGATTTTTTATATTAATTTTGATTATTAACATTATTATTTAAAATACAAAGCAGAGCTAATTATTTCTCAGTATTAAAGAGCTGACGTCCAATATGTTGTTTTGATATTCTTCAGGGGGGGATCAAGCGGTAAATAATCCCCCAAGCCCCCCTGTAATTCGCACCCTGGCACATAGTCTAAAAGGGTTGTGCTTATTCTCCTAATGAGTTATGGGTGTGTTTTGAGCTTAACGTCCATTAAACCAATCAGAGTCTCATCTCGCATTCCCTTTAAGTGTCAGTTGTGTTTATTGAGGATAAACAACAAGCCTCCTTCATTTGGCCTCTTTACTTTCTCTTTACATTCAAGGAGTAAGGAAACGGTGGTAGCCTACATATTTAATTGGTTTAAGCACAAAGATTTGCTTTAAACTATTTCTAAATTCAGTTCTAATTTCCATCAAACGAATAAATGAACAATAATAATGTAATAACGAAGTGTGGTCAAAAACACAAATTATAAACAAATACTATTCTTATGCCCCATATAGTGACGCATACATCTCCAAAACCTGACAGGTGGACAAATCTAAACTTGTTTAAAAAAAAATTTAATCCTTTAATTTTTTTTCCATATGTACTGATATTTGTGTATTGCTGTGTATACTGTGTGTATTAAGCAATGTGTATGCATTTGGACCCACATAGGTGCATAACTAATGCGCTCTGTGCTGGACTTTAGACCGACCAGCTTTTAGTTGGTCAATGGCGAGGTCTATTTCAGTTCCTCAAAATAGCAACGCAACAACAATGAACAGCAGACCCATGAGTCCACAAAATGGCGCAAATGAATTTGCTATTTAAACAACGTGGTGCAAAACCTGAAAAGTACAAATGCACTGGTCTGCACCATAAATGTCTTGAGCCTTATTGCGCAATGATAGGGCCCATAGTGGCAGCAGGCAAAAAGTTATCCAGGTAGGGCTGTGGTATATGCCAGTATTATTTAACGCTATATGCAGAGGTCATTTAGTCATTTAGACCATTTTTAATTTTTCATTCATTCATTCATTCATTTTCTTTTCGGCTTAGTCCCTTTAATAATCAGGGATCACCACAGCGGAATGAACGCCAACTTATCCAGCATATGTTTTACGCAGCGGATGCCCTTCCAGCTGCAACCCATCACTGGGAAACACCCATACGCTCATTCACACACATACACTACGGACAATTTAGCTTACCCAATTCACCTATAGCGCATGTCTTTGGACTGTGGGGGAAACCGGAGCACCTGGAAGAAACCCACGCGAACACTGTGAGAACATGCAAATTCCACACAGAAATGCCAACTGACCCAGCTGAGGCTCGAACCAGCGACCTTTTTGCTGTGAGGCGACAGCGCTACCCACTGCGCCATTTTTAATTTCTGTTATTTAATAATTATTTTAAATAAAAGCCATATACGGTGCTCTGTACACCCCTCACAAATCTTTTATTTAAATTAATACTTTCTATAGGATGTTCTACAACAGGGGTGCCCAAATTCGGTTCTGGAAGGCCGGTGTCCTGCAAAGTTTAGTTCCGACCCCAATCAGACACACCTGGGCTAGCTAATCAAGCTCTTACTAGGCCTTCTAGAAACAACTTGCCTCAACACATCTGCAAGGATGGAGCTAAAATCTGCAGAATCTGCCCTCCAGGACTGAGTTTGGACACCCCTGCTAATATATTTGTGCATATACATTAGATTAGTCAGTAAATCTGGAGCTAATCTAACAAAATAACTTAAGATAACAGTCCAAAAATTAGTAGCCCAGATTTATATAGGGAAAATATTAAATAAAAACGTAAAAAAAAAAAAAAAAAAAAAGCAAAAACCAAGACAAAAAACTATATCAAATTTTGTAATTTGTCTTTTTTTGTTGCAATATTTTGCAGAAATTTAAATGTATTATCTTTCTATTTTTTAAAGATGTTCCATGACTAAAATATTATTTTAATAAATATATCTGTTTAATCAATCTGTTTTGTTCAAATGCACCAAAATATATTCCCTACAGCTGAAGTCAGAATTATTAGCCCCCCTGAATTATTAGCACCCCTGTTTATTTTTCCCCAATTTCTGTTTAACAGAGAGAAGATTTCTTCAGCACATTTCTACACATAATAGTTTTAATAACTCATTTCTAATAACTGATTTATTTTATCTTTGCCATGATGACAGTAAATAATATTTTAATAGATATTTTTCAAGACACTTCTATACAGCTTACAGTGACATTTAAAGGCTTAACTAGGCCAATTAGGTTAACTAGGCAGGTTAGGGTAATTAGGCAAGTTATTGTGTAACAATGGTTTGTTCTGTAGACTATCAAGAAAAAAATTGCTTAAAGGGGCTAATAATATTGACCTTAAAATGTTTTTTTTTTTTTTTCAGAACATGTTTATTTAAGGTTATCCAAATAATGTACAATGTGGTTTTACAGACATAATCAAAGGCAAGTTTTAGAAAAAAATAAAAACATACAATGCGTTAGAGAAATTATAGTAATCCTTAAAAATAAGAATATAAGTAAATACAGTTGCAATCAGAATTATTCAACCCCCTGATTTATTAGCCCCCGTTTATTTTTTTTCCCAATTTCTGTTTAACAGAGAGAAAAAAAATGTCAACACATTTCTAAACATAATAGTTTTAATAACTCATCTCTAATAACTGATTTATTTATCTTTGCCATGATGATAGTAAATAATATTTTACTAGATGTTTTTTCAAGACACTTTTATACAGCTTAAAGTGACATTTAAAGGCTTAACTAGGTTAATTAGTTTAACTAGGCAGGTTAGGGTAATTAGGCAAGTTATTGTATAATGATGGTTTGTTCTGTAGACTATCGAAATAAAATATAGCTTAAAGGGGCTAATAATTTTGACCTTAAAATGGGTTTTAAAAAATTAAAAACTGCTTTTAGTCTAGCCGAAATAAAACAATGAGACTTTCTCCAGAAGAAAAAATATTATCAGACATACTGTGAAAATTTCCTTGTTCTGTTAAACATCATTTGGGAAATATTTAAAAAAGAAAAAAAAATTCAAAGGGGGTTCAATAATTCTGATTGCAACTGCAAGTCAATAGATAGATGGAGGTAAGAAAAAAAGAAGAAAAAAAAAAGAAACATCATACCATCTATAAGTACTAATATTGGTGACCAATTAGTCACAAAGTCTCTGGAAAGGCACATAAAACAAAATATATATTTTCCACATTACAGCACATTCCTATAACATAGACATGCCATTTTAAAAAAAAGAACATTAGAACAAAACAAAAGGGACAAAAAAACAGTAACAACAAAAATAACAAACAAACAACAAAAGACCATTCCCTGTGAGCCTGCGACAACCTTCCACTAAAAGAAACCTAATTAACACGGAAAACCATTTCTCTCATCTGTGAGGGCAGGTGATCTATAAAAGGAGATCATATATTTTGAAAACTCTGTATGAGCTGCAATCCTCTCATGGGGCAAAACTGCAAAAATCTCTTGGTACCATTGTGTCACAGAGGGGGGAGTGTTCTAATAAGGATGCATTTTCTTGCCACAAGTAGCAGTTTATCTAACAATTTGTAACCTTTTGTGTCCAGGGTCAATGACATTACTTGTGTTTTAGAAGGGAGTCCCAAATGAAAAAGACCGAAAAATTGTGCTAATTTCATACGCAACAAAGTTCCAGAATCTTGAAATGAGTTTCCACTTCCAAAAGCAATGAATGTATGTCCATAAGAGGGTCAATTTTATTCAATAAAACTGGCGTTATATTCAGCCTATCTAAAATCTTATATTGAGTCTCTCTCAGTCGATTACAAATGAAAGTGGATCTAATACTCCTCAAAGCTTCTTGACAGTCATCATCTATATGAACATTACATAGGTCTTCCTTCCACTTATGGGCCACTGTGTTCACAAGTTCCGAGATATTAGAGTATAGAAAAGAATAAAATCTAGAAATAAAATAAACAGCATTTGTTGTGTTGGCGAGAAAACCTGCCAAACTATTAAGAGCTAATGTATCTGGTATTTGCTTTTGTTTTGACATAACATAGTGCCGAATTTGCAGATATCCAAAGTGATGTTGGTTTGGGAGATCAAATTTTTTTTTGTAATTGTTGGAAGGACATTAAAGAGTCATCCTGGAACAAATCAAATAGAATACGAATTCCTTTTAGGTGCCATGTTCTGAAGAGAGGTGAGCCTATGCCAGGGACAAGGTCCTGATTCAAATAAATTGGTTTTAACATAACTTAAAATGTTTTTAAAAAAATTCAAAGCTGCTTTTATTCTAGCTGGAATAACACAAATAAGACTTTCTCCAGAGGAAAAAATATTATCAGACATACTGTGAAAATTTCCTTCCTCTGGTAAACATCATTTGGGCCATAATGGTCAAATTGGGCACATGCATTTCAGTGTCTGCATTTATTCCTGTGTCTTTCAATATTGAATTCAATTCAAGTGTATTTGATAGCACTTTTTTTCACAATAATTATCGTTCCAGAGCAGCTTTAAAGAAGGTGCACGTTATTACATTACAGTCAAAATCACAAAGAGTTAAGTTGTTGTGTATTGGGTGGATGGAATATGCATGACTCTGTTGCCTAGCAACTTTCTGATACCAAAAACATAACTTTACAGCATTTTTTCTGTGATGATAAAACCTTGCTCTCCCACCTGCCAGAAAAATGTAGTACACACCTTTGATGGGCAGTCTAGTAAATTGTAGCCTGTAAACTATATAAAAAAAGATGATATTTTTAAGGTAATGACTTTATAAAATATGACAGACATTCATTAATTTTTCTTCGGCATACTCCCTTTATTCATCAGGGGTTGCCACAGCAGAATGAACCGCCAACTTATCGAGCATATGTCATACACAGTGGATGCCCTTCCAGCTGCAACCCAGTACTGTTAAACATTCATACACACTCATTCACACACACACACACACACACACACACACACACACACACACACACACCACACACACACACACACACACACACACACACACACACACACACACACACACACACACACACACACACACACACACACACGCATGTTTGTTTTTGTGAAAAGTGGGTACATTACATAGGCTTCCATATATTTTATACAGATCAAAGCGTATATTATATTGCCCTCACCACACCCTACCCCTAAACCCAACCATCACAGGAGACAGTGTACAGCTTTACTCCCTGAATAAACTCATCCTGTGTGATTTAGAAGCTTTTTGAGAAGTGAGGACGTCACCAATGTCCTCATATTTCACCTGCTTTTTGTAATACCTGTGTCATACCTATGTCATTATACAGATTTGTGTCCTGATATGTCACAAAAACACGTACACACACACACACACACACACAACGAACAATTTAGTTTAATCAAATTCACTTATAGCGCATGTCTTTAGACTGTGGGGGAGATTGGAGCACCCGGAGGAAACCCACGCAGAAATGCCAACTGGCCCAGCTGTGGCTTGAACCAGCAACCTTCTTGCTGTGAGGTGACAGTGCTAACCACTGAGCCACCGTGTCACCCCAGACATTCAAAGCTTTCAAAAACTTATTTCTAAAATCTTAATAGAAGCTTTAAATATAAATATGACTTATCAATATGAACATGTTATGTGAAGGGTCAGAATTACTGTTATAGCCATTCAAGTAGTTTAATGGTAAAATGTTGACAAAATTTCTAATTTGACAGACTTCAAACATATTAGATAAATATAAATGTTTTCCTAAGTTCGGAATTAAATTTCAGGGTATATGCTGTATTTATTTTTATTATTAAAAGGTAAATTAAGGATACTTTTTATTTTTTTATTTTATTTTTTTTATTATTTTTGAGTCCTAATTTAGCACAAAAAATACTCTACTAAGTAAATAATAACTGCAAGGAAAAAATTAAGTTTGCATGTAATTAGAGTAAAACTCTAGTTGAACACAAACACCATAACAAGCATCCACTATTAAACACTCAAAAGATACGTGACCATACTGTAAAATGCTTGTGAATAAAAAAAACTGTACATGCATTTTTTTAAATATTTCCCAAATGATGTTTTGCAGAACAAGGAAAGTTTCCACAGTATTTCCTATAATGTTTTTTTCTTCTGGATAAAGTCTTATTTGTTTTATTTTTGATTAGAATAAAAGCAGTTTTAATTTTTTTTAAAACCATTTTAAGGTCAATATTATTAGCTTCCTTAAGCAATATTTGTTTTCAATTGTCTACAGAACAAACCACCAGTGGTGTATAGTAACAAATTACAAATACTTAAATTACTGTAATTGAGTAGTTTTTCTCAAGGAATTGTAATTTACCAAGTAGTTTTATAAATGTGTACTTTTACTTTCCCTGGAGTACATTTTTAGTGCAGTATCTGTACTTTTACTCCACTACTTTATTATTTCCTGTCTATGGGGATTAGAAAAATCAGTCCTGTGATTCCTGTCCAATCAAATCACACACAGAAAGTAAATCGCATCATACTGAACTACCTCAAGACATGGACGATTTATAAATGCAGCAAACTGTTTAAAAGCATTAAAAGTGTCCAAGAAGGTGTTTAAAATGTTTACAGGCATTGACCCAGAGACTGTTTAGATGCATGTTACTGATAAGAAGATGATGGATGTTTACTGTATGATGACCGAAATGGCCCTAAACATCCAGCAAGCACGAGTCGCCAACATGACATCAGATTGACTTTGTACCCCAATGTCATGCGGACGTTGTATTTTGTTTGGAAATGAAAACTGGGTTGACATCAGAACCCAACGTCAAGACATCAAGCCGACATCAATGTCCAATAGCCAACCTAAAATCAACCAAATATCAACATCTAATGATGTTATAGCTTCACATTGTGTGGACGTTACCCCTATAACATCTATCAGACGTTGGATTTTGGTTGCCATACCTGACAAATAAAATGTCAGTATTTGACATCAATATGATGTTAGTTTAAGATGTTGGCTCGACGTTGAATTTTGGTCAGTTTCTAACACAACCTAAATCAACCAAATATCAACGTCATTTGACGTCATTATTGGACATCAAAATAACGTTGTCCTTAGATGCTGGCTAGACATTGAATTTTGGTCACCACACCACACACCACACACCAGCTGATTGGTGGAGAGGAGATGTGATTAAGCCAATTATGATATGGGGATGCTTGGGAGGCCATGATCGACAGAAGCCAGTGGGCAGATTTGGCCAGGATGCCAGGGTTAAACCCCTACTCTTTTTCGAATGACATCCTGGGATTTTTAATGACCACAGAGAGTCAGGACCTCGGTTTAACATCTCATCCGAAAGACGGCGCTCACTGTATAGAGTCCCCGTCACTATACTGGGGCATTAGGACCCACACAGACCGCAGGTTGGGCGACCCCTGCTGGCCTCACTAACACCACTTCATGATGATATGATGTTGTGTGCCTGCTGGGCAATAACTAAATGCACTACAGAATGTTACGTTTACACACATCCACTAATTATATATAAATGCATCAGCTTTTTACAGCGTAATACTCACTACTCTTGAGTACTTTTGAAAGGTCTAATAATTAGACCTTAGTAATATTCACAACAGATACTTTTACTCTACTTGCACTACATTTTTAGGCAAGTAATGGTACTTTTAAGTATGATTTTTCAGTACTCTTTCCACCACTGCAAACCACTGTTAAACAATGACTTGCCTATTTGCCCTAACTTGCGTAATTAACTATAATATTATAATATTATGTGTTGTCATCAAAGATAAAAGAAATCAGTTATTAGAAATTAGTTATTAAAACTATTATGTTTTGAAATGTGTTGAAAAAATCAGAAATTGGGGGGGAAATACACAGGAGGGCTAATAATTCCGACTTCAAGTGTACATAATCTATACATATCTATGTAAATAATCAGTATTTATCACAAACTGATCTTTTTGCTTCCTATCAGACCTCAATGTATCATCTGGAGCCATATATACATTTTATTTTTCCTACTAGTATACGTTGATTTAACTTTCAAAGTTAGCCATTGACTTTTTTTTTGCATCATCAAAGATCATGTTTCAGCTAAAAACCATCTTCCATATTGAAGAAAATAGAATAACTCTTGAATCAAGCAGCTTTCTGTGAATGCAGCGTGGAGAAGCACTGCAGGTTTACAGATATTTTCAGTTGTAGCAGCTGGAAAACCTACACAGGCATTTTATGGATTGGGGAGATATTTGTCAGGCCCCGCAGCAAAATGCCCTGTCAGTATAAAGGATTATGGTTTTTATGAGGGTCTGTCGAGGAGGAGGATCCAGCCCCTGTAAACATGCTCTGCAGACCTGCGCTACAACCCGAAAAGGCCATCACATCGCCCAGTTAAAACACCCTTTCAGGATGATTGAATGCATCCGCTGATGCAACTGAAACAGTCCAAACCCATCTGCGTATTCATAAGCTGCATGTTTGCCATCAGAGGAACTATGCAAATAGACCATTTCTGTGCAAATTCGCCCAACAGTTGTCCCGTTGTTTCCATGACGATTTAATACGATTGTAAAAGATTACAGAGAATCAATATGCAATTCCCCCCTCCATCCCCCCAGTTTAAGTCTTTCTTTCCTCCAGAACATGCACTCCTTATTGATCATATTCACTTGTGTCTTCTTGGTTATTTATATGATAATGCAGGCCTGGGTGACAGATTTTCATCTTTTCTAATCTACGCAATGCACATAAGCAATTCCAGCGCCTCAGTCTCCGAATTATTGCGAATCATATTTTTCGGCATTTTGATCAAATTGCAATCTGATCGCGTTTGTCCCCCCGGGAATGATTTGATTCCAGGGTTTCCGTTAATTCCTTGACGTGTCCGACACAGGTACGGGTCATTCTGCTTAAAGGCTTGATGCGTGTAGTATCAATTTCCGGCGTGCAGCACTTTGGGTCCTTAGCGCGCTATTGCCTAATGTAGACCAGCGAGAGGAAGATAATGAACTGGGGCTATTGATGTGGAACAAGAAAGTAGACTAATGAATTAGAGCTACCGGGGTGAAATGCTGAATGAGAGCTAATTTATTGCTGCTCCAGAAGTCGACGGCGAGCTAAAGGCCTCTGCTGCGAGCTGGAGACTTTCCAGCGATATTATACTATATGGAGTTCAACTTTTACTTGAGGAAAAACTTTTCTCCCACTCGTGCTTTCTGTTTACGGCTCACTCTAATCTGCAGATTGATTTTAACCCCTGCTGGGTCTGCGAGAGAGTGTGTGTGTTGTTTTTTCCAGCCTTGCAGATTCAATAAATCTCTGGTGTGTAAGAGGCAAATTGGCATCAGTTTACAGGCTGCCTGCCTGGACTGGTGATTTGTGTGTTTGTGTTTATGTGAATACCGATCATTTTCATTAAAGGTCTGCCTGACAATCATGACGGGTCTTGCGTGTCAGGTTCTGCTTCAGTGCAGTATTTTAGCTTCAAGTAGAAATGGCTCCATGTTGCACTTCTTTTGCCATCAGTTTTCACATATAATTTACTGTAAGCACAGGGAGAGCCGATACACTGAAAAAAAAGGATTCATTTACTAGATAGTTTCAAGGTAAGTGGCTGCAAACTCTGTATATAGGCTGAATTTAAACAAAGTAAATTTAGTAATGTTCAACTTAATTGGTTTGTTTAAAATCAGCCCATATAAATAATATTAAAAAAATTAGTAAATCCAATGAACCATTTTTTTCAATGTATGGCTATTTGCAGGGCGCCGTTGGCCTGTACGGGCCCTATGACAACATTCTTGAAGGGGGGGGGGTTGTGGTGGTTGCGGACGAAAGTGAAAAGCGGAGTGGGGTGGGGCCTTATAGTAGCCTAATAGTTGCTCTGGGGGCCCCAAAACGGCGTGGGCGAAAGCACACCGCAAGTGAAAGCAGTGTGTGAGCAGCGCGTATGGAGAGCAGAAGCAGCATGCAGGCGTTTGCCTTTCACACCAGCTGCGTCTGCAGCGCGCAGCTCTTCGGCAGCTGCTGCACAGATCAATCTATCTCTGTCTATTCTATCCAGTTACCTATCTCTCTCTATATATATAAATACAAATTTTTAACTTTTCATCTGCACCAAGGCCCGCAGCAACTTCCTCCTATGCTGTTTCCTTAACCTGCAAGTCTTTATTTTACAAATTATAAAGATCCTACAGCACTGTATGCTTCTCACCCTCTATGAGGAGTGTCATTCATGTCTGGTGCACTCAGAAGACAATCACCTGTGACATCATGTCGTTTTGTTTTTGATTGTCAGGATGTTGTGGGCCTATTATAATAATATTTATACAATATAGTTATAATGATATTTATACATGATCAAACTAGTGTTACTTTCTCCGCTTCAGCGTTTTACAGCAGCAGAGTAAAGGCTCGTTAATTCATGCTCGTGCAAAGGATGAGACAGACAGAAGTAATAAATGCATGCTCTTCTCTTCCTTATTTTCGTGTTGTCAGGTTCACAGTGCAAACAGCTCCCGGGTGGAATAACTTGAGTAAACCCAAAGCTAAATAAAACTTTCTTCCTCTGTTTCAACTGCACAGCACACAGCGAGCTCACATCATCCAGCATGCGTGTCGAACTGCACTACCCACAATACACTTCGCTATGGACTACAACTCCTGTAAATAGCAGTCTTAAAGCGGCCACTTCGATTTCCCCTCCCCTGCAACACTAGAGTGCAACTTAAGCAAAACTGATACTAAAATTGTTTTAGATTTGGTTTGCTAAATAAATATTTGTTGCAGTTTTTAATCATTTAAGTTCATTTGATTGACTATATATCAATCAGTTGATATTATTGACGCATTTATTGGGTAAAATTGCTACTTTTTACTGTCATTCAATGTGTTTTGGTCATTATAAATGCACTTCTGAGTGCAGTATGAAAGCTCTAATCTGTTAACATGGACGCCGAAAAAACATGCGCTGCTCTGCTCACGCTCTGCTCACGCACTGCTTACGCTTGCGGTGTGAAACAGGCTTTAGAATCATCTTAACTTCCCACCCTAGCGGCGTCCATGGCTATTTGTGTAACTGTAAGAATCTAATGATTCAATATAACTAAATAAAATGAAAACACAGGTTTGTTTATTCATTGTTACAATGCCAATTCATTCTTTCATTTATTTTCTTTTTGGCTTTGTCCCTTTATTAACCCGGGGTCGCCACAGCAGATAGAACCGCCAACCTATCCAGCATATGTTTTACGCAGCAGATGCCCTTCCAACTGCAACCCATCACTGGGAAACATCCATACACAGTCATTCACACACATACACTACAGACAATTTCGCTTACCCAATTCACCTATAGCGCATGTCTTTGGACTTGTGGAGGAAACCGGAGCACCCGGAGGAAACCCACGCAAACACGGGGAGAACATGCAAACTCCACACAGAAATGCCAACTGACGACAGCTCTAGTCGAGGCTCTAACCAGGAACCTTCTTGCTGTGAGGCGAACATGCTATCCACTGCGCCACCGTGCAGCCCACAATGGCAACTGTAAAACAAAAAAAACTTGATTCTACTTAAAATTGTAAGGCTTGCTGCAGAGGTTTTTGAGTTGACTCAACTTAAATTGAGTCAAATGCAGTACTCAGGTTAAAAGTTGAGTCAACTCAAAAAAGCTGTTTCCTTACAATTTAAATGGAGTCACCCTTTTTACGCTGTAAAACTATTAAAGCTAACTTTAAAAACGTGAAAAAAATAGCAGTTTTCTGTATTTTGTCATCAATGTTTTTTTCCTCTGTTTATTTTATGTTTTGAATTGCATTATGGGACCTTGAACTTTCCTCCAACAGCATTTGATGTTGAAAAGTAAAAAAAAGTGACTTGTGTATATAAATATATGGGCGTCACAGTGGCGCAGTGGGTAGCAAGATCGCCTCACAGCAAGAAGGTCGCTGATTCGAGCCCCGGCTGGGTCAGTTGGCATTTCTGTGTGGAGTTTGCATGTTCTGCGTGGGTTTCATCCGGGTGCTCCGGTTCCCCCCACAGTCCAAACACATGCGCTATAGGTGAATTGGGTAAGCTAAAATTGTCCGTGGTGTATGAGTGTGAATGTGAGAGTGTATGGGTGTTTCCCAGTGTTGGGTTATGGCTGGAAGGGCATCCGCTGCGTAAAAAACATATGCTGGATAAGTTGACGGTTCATTCCGCAGTGGCGACCCCTGATGAATAAAGGGACTTAAATTATATATACAGTTCAAGTCAGAATTGTTAGCCCTCCTTTGAAATTTTTTTCTTTTTTAAATATTTCCCAAATGATGTTTAACAGAGCAAGGAAATTTTCACAGTATGTCTGATAATATTTTTTCTATAGGGTCAAAATTATTAGCCCCTTTAAGCTATTTTTTTTTCTCGATAGTCTACAGAACAAACCATCATTATACAATAGCTTGCCTAATTACCCTAATTGCAGAGTTAACCTAATTAACCAAGTTAAGCCTTTAAATGTCACTTTAAGCTGTATAGAAGTGTCTTTTTTCCCCTGATCTAATCTGATCTCTTTATCCTGTCTTATGAGCAAAAAATCATAGTAGTCCAAACTATACACTTTCAAAAAGGCAAATAAGTAAAGCAGTAAATAAATACATACACACTTTACTTAGTGCTTGAGTTTGTATTAAATTTGATTCAAATGGGGACAACCATGTTTTAGCGTGTTTGTTTGTTCATATATGTATATAATTTTCTTCTTTTATTGATATTTTTAGTAGTTTGCAGTGATTTATCTCCTGTATTGTTGTTGTAAATTACGCTACTAAAAACCTGGAAATAAACTGCCAGTAAGTTTTCTGTTATTTTACAGACTCAGGGCGTACTCACACTATGTACAGTTGCGTTGAACCGGGCCAAAGCTCGCTTGTCCACCCTCCCGTCTCCCCCGACGGCCCATTACATTCGGGCCTGGGCACGCTTACGTCATCGATGACGCGCTGTTCAGTTTAGGAAGAGAAGCGCTCTCGCTCAGCACAGTGGAGATTTCTTTAGTTATATCGTTTAAGCCGTTTGATATGCGGTGACACACAGTCTAATATTTCGCCGTACAGATCAGCCACTTTTGACGCTCATAAAGTCCTCGTGCTGCAGGAATTAGGAGGTTTGCTGAAGGTGCAACTCTCGTGCAGTGAGGGGTTTGCGTCTTTAATAATCTACGACAGTTTGCGTTCATTGAACAGCACGAATGATTAATTAATCCATATGATACAGTCCCTTAAAAGTCACGTCTCGCTTTCAGTTCCGGGCTTAGGCCCGCTTGCACTCATACTGCAAGCGTACCACGCTCTGGCCCACCTCTTCCAACCGGGCCAGGGCCGGCCAAGTGAACCGTGCTTTTCATATACAATATTTTGTTTCAAACTACTAAAATGTCAATAAAATCACTTTGTTAAACTGCAAAGTTGAATTTTCAACATCAAAAGTCGACAGAGCAGAGATAAAAGTCCCATAATGCAATTAATAACCGTAAATAAATTAAAACCATGTCAATCGCAAAATACTGAAACCATTATTTATTCATTCATTTTCCTTTACCTTAGTCTCTATTTCAGGGGTCGCCACAGTGGAATGAACCGCCAACTATTCCTACATACGTTTTATACAGTGGATGCCTTTCCAGCTGCAACCCAGTACTGGGAAACATCCATACACACTCATTCACACTCATACACTACAGCCAATTTAGTTTATTCAATTCACCTATACAGCATGTCTTTGGACTATGGGGGAAACCGGAGCACACAGAGGAAACCCACGCCAAAACGGGGAGAACATGCAAACTCCACACAGAAATGCCAACTGACCCAGCTGGGACTCGAACCAGCGTCCTTCTAGCTTTGAGGCGACAGTGCTAACCACTGAGCCACCATGCCGACCTGAACCCATTAATTAACTGATGTTATTTTACTATATATATTTATATAGAATTTGTATACTGTACATATCATGTATATATAATAATTTGTGTAAACATTCATAACGGTGAGACTAAAACAGTCAATTGATACCACCAAGGTGTTTTGTGATACAGGTTTCTAGAATAATACTGATTATTATTATTCCAAGCTACCTCTAAAATGCAAACATTTCGGTTTCGTCATCTAAATCTTGGATTGGTCTCGTTGGTTCCGCTTTCTAGCACCGGAGGGAAAGTTGAGTGTGTAATGTGTTGTATTTACAGGCTTCAGGCTTTCAGCATTTCAGCAGCAAATAGACATAATTACAGCGTGTGCGCTTCAGAAACCCTCTTATCTCAGCTCTGCAAGTCTCCACCAACCAGCTCTTAATTACAACTCGCTAAACCTTTCCATCGTTCATATTCGACCGCCGGCAAACACTCTGAAAGCGCTCAGGGCAGAGAGACGTATTTGTTGTTGGTTTTAGTCTTTTTAGGAAGTGAAATTTTTAAATTGGACCCCCTGAAGCGTTTTTGGGTTCATTAAGCTGGTGACTGAGTTAAGTATGCGGGTGATGGTGGTGAGTTTGTTTCATTTGGATTTGTTCATGTTTGTGGGTCTTTAGCCAACTTCAGGAGTTTAATGGAGGAGAGAAAACTTATATTGGTGTTTACTTTCATTCATGTTGTTTTGAACCTGGATACTGTTATTTATTTATTTTATTTTTTTATTTTTTGGAAGAAAAGGAGCATATGTGACGCAGTGGCGCAGTAGGTAGTGCTGTCGCCTCACAGCAAGAACGTTGCTGGGTCGCAGGTTCGAACCTCGGCTGGGTCAGTTGGCGTTTCTGTGTGGAGTTTGCATGTTCTCCCTGCATTCGCGTGGGTTTCCTCTGGGTGCTCCGGTTTCCCCCACAGTCCAAAGACATGCGCTATAGGTGAATTGGGTAAGCTAAATTGTCCGTAGTGTATGAGTGTGAATGAATGTGTGGATGTTTCCCAGAGAGGGGTTGCGGCTGGAAGGGCATCCGTTGCGTAAAATCGTCCTGGATAAGTTGGCGGTTCAGTCCGCTGTGGCGACCCCTGATTAATAAAGGGACTATGCCGACAAGAAAATGAATGAATGAATAAAAAGGAGTATATTGGAGTATTTTCAGCCACATCCATTGACAATGCATGCTTAAAAATGCATAGGGAAGACTTGCTAAATGTGAGTAAAAATCAGTTAGCGCTAGCTTTTATTATTCCTAACCGTTCTAAGAATGTGATTTGGGTTTGCATGATTAATAAATGGCAAAGCACCTTTCTATAAATATGCAATAAACAGCACTGAGATCTTTTCACATGAGAAGCTCTAACCCCTTCCCAAATTTATAATGAGAAATGTTTAATCAAAAGCATTTCATTCATTCATTCATTCATTTTCTTGTCGGCTTTGTCCCTTGCGGGGTCGCCACAGCGGAATGAACCGCCAACTTATCCAGCACGATTTTACACAGCGGATGCCCTTCCAGTCGCAACCCATCTCTGGGAACTTCCACACACACATTCACACTCATACACTATGGACAATTTTAGCTTACCCAATTCACCTGTACTGCATGTCTTTGGACTGTGGGGGAAACCGGAGCACCCGGAGGAAACCCACGCAAACGCAGGGATAACATGCAAACTCCACACAGAAACGCCAACTGACCCAGCCCAGCCGAGGTTCGAACCTGCGACCCAGCGACGTTCTTGCTGTGAGGCAACAGCACTACCTACTGCGCCACTGCGTTGCCCAAAAGCATTTCATAAGAGACATTTCCTTGTGATTTATCTCCAAATAAAATTATGATTTAATGTTTAAAAGTGACTAAACAACAACCATACATTTGTATAAGAACCGTACAGTATATGTTTATACAAATGTGAATTTATTAGGCCTAATCCAAATTCTAATTTTGTACCCCTACCCCTTTGCCCTTGAAACGGAATGTGAAGGGGAAGGACTTCAAAATTTACCCCTAAGAAATGGCAGCATTACAACACCTGCACACGTCATCATATGTCATTGCAATCTCTTGCTTCATATGACATCAGACGATTGTGACTGCTGTAGTTATTCCAGTTGTGTTTTTTTTTTTTTTGGTATTTATCTTCAGGAAATCACTGAAGGCATATATTATGTTATCATAATGATATAATGCGGCAAAAAGATCGTAACTGTACTGTGCATTTAAACCATGGCCATATTCATCTACTGTATGTAAACACTCGAAAACAACATTATCGTTATACCAGACCCTGTAAAAAGGTAATTCCTAGACTTTTCTGACAGGGCATTCGAGTGTCATCGAGTGACAGATTGTTGTGGAACTGCTATACAGGAGTTATTATTAGGAATTATAGATCGTGAAATTTAGTGGTTTTTATTTTAGCGTTTTTTTTTTTAAAGCATGATGGTAAAACACGAACACAGTTAAGAATGTATTAAATCATATGATTGTTTGTTGTAAAAATTCTCCTGACTTCCGTGTGCAGCCATGCTGCTGTTGTAGATGGTATATTCTGGGAAACTTTCTTACCCCTTGGTTTCGAGTGTGGTCCAGAAAAATCTCTTTCGAGGGTTATCTACCCTTTCCCCTTAGCCCTTCGCCTTCAAGCTAAAGAGAGTTGGGACAGCCTTACCCCTTCACGTGAATGCGCAAAATGAGGGGTAGGGGTCAGGGGAAGGCCTAAGGCAGGGGTGTCCAAACTCGGTCCTGGAGGGCTGGTGTCCTGCTGAGTTTAGTTCCAACTTGCTTCAACACACCTGCCAGGAAGTTTCTAGTATCTAGTAAGAGCTTGATTAGCTGGTTCAGGTGTTTTTGATTAGGGTTGGAGCTAAACTCTCCAGGACACCGGCCCTCCAGGACTGAGTTTGGACACCCCTGGCCTAAGGAGTAGAATTGGGAGTGGGCCTTACTGTTATATAACTAATGTACATTGGATTTACAAATGTTTTTGTAATAAGTGGCTGTAAAGAATTTATTTGGGCTGAATTTAAACAAACAAATTAGGTTAAACATAACAAAATTTACCTTTTTCAGTGCATATAATAATAATTATTATTATTATTATAATTATTATAATTATTATTATTAATATTATCATCACTTTTGGCAATTTTTATTACTGTATTATTACTAATATTAATCATGTTAATAATAATAAATACTTTAAAATCTAATATTGTAGTAATAATTATTTATGGATTTTGTATTATTGCTATTAATTAAATAAATAAATAAATAAATAAATAAAATATGTCAAACTAAAATAAAATTACATAATTTTGATATTTAAAATATGACTCCAAAATGCATGACATATGTCGTATTATGACAGCTTTTTTATAGAGGTTGATTTTCAGTGAAAAATGTCTTACAGTGTAGCATATTTATTATATAAAAGGCTTTTCAAAATATGGTCCCACTTTACAGTATATTAGGTGAACTTACTATGTACTTCTCAACATGTATTTAGTAGTACATTGTAACAAATTATAAATTTCAGTGTAAGTACATATTAGTTAAAACCACCTAATAAAAAGTGTGAGCAAAAATACAATAATAAAGGCCTTTAAAAAAGAACTACTTTTATGTTCCACATAACAAATAACAGCATACAGGTTTAACATGATTACAAAAATCATAGTCAAGTTTACAGAAACAATTCCTACAGCGTATATTAAACATACATAGCAAGCACAACAGTGTATATTTCAGAATCCAGTGCTGTAAAAGTGCATCACATATTAACACTACAATGCAGAATGCAGCAGATACAGCAGATACAGAGTGTAGTTTTCATGCTTGTGCGTCAGGAGATGAGCAGAACAACAGACAGATGTGGAGGGAGAGAAGAGAGAGGCGAAGGGAAAGAAAACTGCTGAAGTGAGCGCTTTTTCTTAGTCAAGGTCAGTGTCTCAGCGCAAGTGTGAGTCTCTTTCTTATTATGTGCAACTGTATGTGTGTGTGTGTGTGTGTGTGTGCGAGAGAGAAAATAAAACAAACCTCTCTGCCACCAGAGAGCTCAATGCAGGCTGTGTGAAAGGAATTATGAGATCCATAACAGCCCCGTTCTCTATTGTGCAGGTATAGTATGTGTGTAATCAAGCTAATATACAGGATCCCCCTGTTGAAAAATGCACCATATGTCGAGTTCGGGACACCGGTGTGCTGGTTTGCCCACACCTGCCGGCTTCAAGAGCTTATGCAGCAAGATTTTGGTCAACACACCTGCTGGTCAACCAACTTCTCCATAGAGCTTTACTAAGTGTAGTTTGAGAACTGTGTTCAGTTTTGTAAATATCAAGTACTTACAATGCAACACGCACGATTCATTATGAAACATATCTGCATTATGTCAGTCTATAGATTTCATTGGCTGCCTATGAACAGATACATTGAGCTTCCACCCTGTAAATTGGAGTTGAGGTCTGAAATTATTTGTTTTGTGTTGTTGACATCTCGAGAAGATGCTTTTTTTATTGTGCTTTGAAAGCAAATGGACTTTGTGGCCATTACCAAAAGGTGAGGATTTGCTCTTGTATTTATACGATAAAACATTATGGTAAAACATTAGCTACAGTATGTTTCTGTAAGAATGGTATTTTGACCACAGCGGTTCGAACTGTAGTTCTGTCGAGCGACTAAAAAGTTATCAGCATGATGGTAAAAAACTGTACATTTCTAGTCAAACCATTCTTCTGCAATCTTATACCAAAAACGGAAATAAGGGCAGTATTAATAGCTATAAATGTGGGAGAGCGTTGATATTATGTGATTGTATTGTATTGCAATATGGAGCAATTAAGTGTTGATGTTAAATCAAAAGTAATTCACAAATACTTGAAAATGAAATTATTTAATGACAATAATTCTCTATGATTACAACTGAATTAGTTAGAAATAACTGTATAAAATGATAAAATATGAAATGATAAAAAGATATGATATTAATTGTACCCAGCTTAAATGTAAATTTAAAGTTACCAGAGAGAGAGGAAGAGACAGGGGGAGGGAGAGACAAAGAGGGAGAGCGAGAGAGCCAGAGAAGATAACCTCCAGAGAAGGAGAGCAGAGCTCAGGAAAGCGCAGAGTAGGAAAGAGAGCCAGAGCAATGTTTACCAGCCATTTTGTACCTTTCTTGACCATGTGACCAAAGCCCAAACGCTGAGACATTCAAACTGACCAATCAACATGTGACCACATCGTAAAACCCCCAAAGTCCACATACCAGGCCCTGATCTTATCAGTATCTGCCTTTGGAGTCAGCATGGACCTTCTTTTGGTGAAAGACATGTTTTGCCATATAAACAAATGCATAGGATAATTTAGACCCTTACATTTCCATCCAAAGATGTGAATTAAACTTATGTGCAAAACTAAAATAATGCATAAACTAGTTGTGAATAAAAGCGCTGTTTCCATCCAATGAGAACAAAAATCGTTACTTCCTGATAAACTGGCATCAAATATCAAAAAGAAAAATGCAGTTTGCTTTTGTAGGAGAAGCCACCGTAGGGCTTTTGTCTTCTAAAGTATAATAAATCACTTGTGCCTCAGAAGACAAAGATGAAACGCAATGAACACAAATGTTCAAGACAGTTCTGGAGTTAATAATACTGAACCACTTTGATGACGGACTTTGGTTAAGGGACTTTAGGACAACCAAAACAACTTTTCAGCTGTTTTAAAATGTGGTTGGTTTGCCTGTTTCTTCGCTAATGAAGTGAACCAAGTATTGTCAAGTACCCATACTCTTTGGAGACACCTCAGAAATAGGAGATAAATATATATCACAGGCAGTATCTTTGTGTATGATATTAGCAAAGAAAAGAATTTTACAAAATTGGACGTCAGATCGTGTGCCTGTCTTTGAAACCTGGATTAGGAGCTTAATGTGTTGCCCATGGAAGAAATGCGATATGGGTTGGCAAACAAACTAAACATATGTTTTAAAATCTGGAACCCAATTATGTTTTATATCAGTAATGCTGACTTGTAACTCATTATAGGTGGGATTGGTTTGGCATATGTGGAGTTGTGGAGTCGACACATTTCTCTGTAAATTATTATTATTATTTTAATATATTTAATTAAATTTTTTCTCTTATGCTTTATGATATTGTGTCCGACTGTTTGTGTATTGTGAAATGACCTTTGTACTCTTTTTATCTTTTCTTTCTGTAGTTTGTTTTGTTTATGTTATTGTTTATTTTCTTATGCTAAAATCAATAAGATTGAAAAAAGTACCCATACTCAAAACTGGTCCTTTTAACCCATTCAAGTGCACGCACTCAGAGCAATTATTGCTCCACTGCCCAGGGAGCAATTATGGGTTTGGTGCCTTGCTCAAAGAGAGAGTGCGGTTCATTTAAGCCCAATCCGAATTCTACCCCTTAGCCCTTCCCCTTACCCCTTGTTTTGCGCGTTCACGGGAAGGGTGTCCCAATTTTCTTTAGCTTGAAGGCGTAGGGCTAAGGGGAAGGAGTAGATACCCCTTAGAATGGAGATTTTAAAGAACCACACTCAAAACCAAGGGGTAAGAAAATTTCCCAGTATACACCAGCCACCATAGCAGTGTAGCTGCACCCCGAAGTAAGGAGATCCACAAATTAGTATTTTTTTGTCATTATTACGAATTTTTACAACAAACAAGCATATGTTTTAATATATTCATAACCGCGTTTGTGCTTTACCGTCATAAAAAAAAAAAAAAACGCTAAAATAAAAACAGCTAAATTTGGCTATCTATAATCCCTAATAATTATTCCTGTATAGCAGTCCCACAACATTCTGTCACTCAATGACACTCGAATACCCTGTCAGAAAATTCTAATGGCTGGGAATGACCTTTTTACAGTGTCTGGTATAATGCTAATGTTGTTTTATTGTGTTTACATAGATGAATATGGCCACGGTGTAAATGCACAGTACAGTTACGAGCTTATTGCCACATTAGATCGTTATGATAAATAAGGGACTAAGCAGAATGAAAATGAATGAATGAATGTTTTTAAGATTTGAATGCAACTTATTGAAGTAAATGAGATGAAATGATCATATGACTGTGCAGCATCATACCAATTGTGGAGCTTATGTTTAAGCTGTATGTTAGTATTGTATTCAGAATATAGCCATAAACCCATGTTTATGAATAAAACAAGAACCCTTGGATGTAAATAGGGAGAATTTAGTAACTAAACAAAGACAAAATCAAGAGGTCAAAGCTCTGTTTAGCTGCCACTGAAGCAGAACTCCACCATCTGGACTAAAAGCATCTTTTTATTATACATGCTATTCAAAATTACTCACTGAAATCTACTCCAATATATTTGCAATATATTTATTTATTTTTAATTTTGACCAATGCCATATTGTTTTGTTGGACATGGATCTTAAAAGCAATAGATTTACTCATATTTTATGTACATATTTTATTTTGTGTCACTTGCTCAATAACTTCTGCAGTCCCATAAGCAATAATAGTTGTAGATTTTGGTTCACTCACTCATTCACAATCAGAAGGTTCTGGATCGGCCAAGCAATGAGCCATGGAGATGAATGGGACTGCCAAGAGAAGTCAAAGCCAGATATCAGGAAACTGCAAAGAAAAAGAAGACTATGATGAAAAGACAAATCTGAAATAAAAATTTGTACTGACACCAAAACCAAACTAAAATAAATGGTTTTATTTGCAAAGACA
Organism: Danio kyathit; assembly: GCA_903798195.1. Lineage (NCBI taxonomy): Eukaryota > Metazoa > Chordata > Actinopteri > Cypriniformes > Danionidae > Danio > Danio kyathit. The sequence continues at coordinate 47,098,347 of LR812533.1, forward strand.
TTTTAAAAATAATTCCACCTGATTTTAAAATTCATATAAATAATTAAACAAATAAATGACGCATATTCCTTAGTCACACATTATTATAACAAATTTAAATCAAAGTGAGATTGCTGCAGTCAAACATCATGGCGCAGATATTAACTATTTGCATTTAATTGATTTTATTTAAATAATTACATATTCAAAATGTGTTTATTCAGATTACATGCAATCAGCATAAATCAGTTCACTTGGAAAACAAATGTATTCAGTTTATAAGTCTGAACTTATGAAAATATGACTACATGTGGAACATTAGCTTATGAAATTAAAACATATTTGATGTGTATAGATACAGCTGAAGTCAGAATTATTAGCCCCCCTAGATTATTAGCCCACCTGTTTATTTTTCCCCCAATTTCTGTTTAAAGCTGCAGTCACACTAGAGTGTGTGTGCGACATTCTGTCGTACGGTGCTGCGAAAAGGGGCAGGATTAAACAAGATGATTAGACATTAAAAAAAGCAAGCGATTGCTCCATATTTTTAATTTCTGTCCAGAAAGTTCATGTTTTGATCCTCGATTGGTCTCACGCACTCAAGTGATGCGATTTCGCAGGTCAGAGTTCACCAAGCTTGAACTTTGCACCGCAGCGAACTTCGAAACTTGATGCATGACCTTGCCTTTCGGGTCTGACGCATTCGCGTGCGTATGAATGGAAGTCTATGGGGAGAAAAGTCCAGTGTGACCGCAGCTTACCAGAGAGAAGATTTTTTCAGCACATTTCTAAACATAATAGTTTTAATAACTCATTTCTAATAACTGATTTATTTTATCTTTGCCATGATGACAGTAAATAATATTTGACTAGATATTTTTCAAGACACTTCTATACAGCTTAAAGTGACATTTAAAGGCTTAACTAGGTTAATTAGGTTAACTAGGCAGGTTAGGGTAATTAGGCAAGTTATTGTATAACGATGGTTTGTTCTGTAGACTATCGAAAAAAAAATTAGCTTACGGTGGCTAATAATATTGGCCTTAAAATGGCTTTTTAAAAAAATTAAAAAACTGCTTTTATTCTAGCCGAAATAAAACAAATAAAACTTTCTCCAGAAGAAAAAAAAATATTATCAGACATACTGTAAAAAAAATTCCTTGCTCTTTGGGAAATATTTGAAAAAGAAAAGAAAAAAATTCAAAGGGGGTTTAATAATTAACTTCAACTGTGCAATATCAGCCTGATCTCATGAGGAAACGCAAGTATTTTATGTTTTTGTCAGTTTAGTGGTTAATTCATACAAGTTGAGTTGTATGAAAATGTGTGATTTTAAAAAGGAGGAGTGGCACCCAACCCCACCCCTAAACCCAACCGTCATTGGGTGACGAGCAAATCGTACTAAATTGTACAAATTAGATTGTACAAATTAGCCACTAAATCAAAAAGTTACAAATTGTCATGAGATTGCATTGGTAATATACAGTTGAAGTCATAATTATTAGCCCCCCTGAATTATTAGACCCCCTGTTTCATTTTTCCCCAATTTCTGTGTAACGGAGAGATTTCTCAACACATTTCTAATTATAATAGTTTTAATAACTCATTTCTAATAACTGATTCATTTTGTCTTTGCCATGATGACAGTAAATAATATTTTACTAGATATTTTTCAAGACACTTCTATTAAAGTGACATTTAAAGGCTTAACTAGGTTAATTAGGTTAACTAGGCAGGTTAGGGGAATTAGGCAAGTTATTGTATAAGGATGGTTTGATCTGTAGACTATCGAGAAAAAATATAGCTTAAAGGGGCTAATAATTTTGTCCCTAAAATGGCTTTTAAAAAATTAACAACTGCTTTTATTGTAGCCGAAATAAAACAAAGACTTTTTCAAGAAGAAAAAATATTATCAGACATACTGTGAAAATTCCCTTGCTCTGTTAAACATCATTTGGGAAATATTTAAAAAAGAAAAAAAAAAAATTCAAAGGGGGCTAATAATTCTGACTTCAACTCAGTGTGTGTGTGTGAAAACGTATTGTCATGCAAAATTGTAACGCCTTGGCTCACTCAGAAAGGATCGCAGGATATATCAAACACGTAGATTTATTTACAAACACTCACTTGGAAGGACATCGTTAACATAGGAGCCACAGGACCGACACGGGGTGACAACAAAGCACAACTGAGAATACCGGACCAAGACTGAATGACACGCAGCACTATAAATACACAGAACATGATGATACTGATGATACACAGGGGTGAGACACAGGTGGAACTAATGAACATAATGGAATAGCGGGAAACAGAACAAAGGAGCACATGGGGAAGGTCACATGGTGAAAACAAACACACATGGAACACAGGACCTGACAAAAATATGTGATAAATGTTTTGAGTAACAAAATTGATTATTGATTATTTTAGTAATAATAAATTTATTGTATTTATACAAAAAATAGTAGCCCAAATTTACATGTTATGGAAAAATGTTTAATAAAAATGTTAAAAAGAAAAAATGAAGATAAACAAAAAATATATGAAATTTTGTTGAAATTTTATAGTTTGTACTTGAAAAGTTTATATGCAAAAACCTCTAAATGCCATTTAATCTTTTCATCTAAAATAAAATTTTTCTCCTATTCTTGTGTAGGCTCAGTAATTTTACTTTTATAGTTACAAATAAGGGCGACGCGGTGGCGCAGTAGATATTGCTGTCGCCTCACAGCAAGAAGGTCGCTGGTTCGAGCCTCGGCTGAGTCATTTGGCGTTTCTGTGTGGAGTTTGCATGTTCTCCCCGTGTTTGCGTGGGTTTGCTGGGGTGCTCCGGTTTCCCCCACAAGTCCAAAGACATGCTGTACAGGCGAATTGAGTAGGCTAAATTGTCCGTGTATGAGTGTGAATGATTGTGTATGGATGTTTCCCAGAGATGGGTTGAAGCTGGAAAACATGTGCTGGATAAGTTGGCGGTTCATTCCGCTGTGGCGACCCCAGATTAATAAAGGGACTAAGCCAAAAAGAAAATGAATTAATTAATGAGTGACAAATAAGTTCTTTTTATTCCATTTAAAGTGAAATAACTGAACATAAACATAAGAGGCTGAAAAAAAAATGCTTAATTTAGGAGAAAATTTAAGACGGCATTTAGAGGTTTTTGCATCTGAATTCTTAATTTTTCTCTCTATATTTTACATGAATTTAAATCTATTATTCTATTTCTAAAGATGCTTGGTGACTGAAATTTTATTTTAATAAATATATCTATTTAATAAATCTGTTTTGTTCAAATGCACCAAAATATATAGTTGAAGTCAGAATTATTAGCCCTCCTGAATTATTTTTTCCCCAATTTCTGTTTAACAGAGAGAAGATTGTTTCAACACATTTCTAATCATAATAGTTTTAATAACTCATCTCTAATAACTGATTTATTTTATCTTTGTCATGATGACAGTAAATAATATTTGACTAGATATTTTTCAAGACACTTCTATACAGCTTAAAGTGACATTTAAAGGCTTAACTAGGTTAATTAGGTTAACTAGGCAGGTTAGGGTAATTAGGCATGTTATTGTATAATGATGGTTTGTTCTGTAGACTATTAAGAAAAAAAATTATCTTAAAGGGGCTAATAATTTTGTCCCTAAAATGGCTTTTAAAAAATTAATAACTGCTTTTATTATAGCCGAAATAAAACAAATAAGACTTTCTCCAGAAGAAAAAATATTATCAGACATACTGTGAGAAAATGTCCATGCTCTGTTAAACATAATTTGGGAAATATTAAAAGAAATTGGAGAGAAAAAAAAATCATAGGGGGGCTAATAATTCTGACTTTAACTGTATGACCTAAATTCACTGAGAAATGCATAAAAATATTCCTTTTTAATATATACACACACACACACACAAAAAAATTTAAGCAAAAATGTATGATTTCAATTAAATTTTGCCAGCTTACTATCAAAGTGTCTACCAAATGATTTTTTTTTCAGGTAGAGATTTTTAATCCCACATCAAACCCAATGCATAAATATAGATTGCTTTAAGATTGAAAAAAAAAAAGGCAAGATCATGGCAGATCCTGAAGATGAGTGGTCAACAACCAGCCGATATTTTTGTTGGGGAAAGCAGTGGTTGGTTAAAGGTCAGGTCTAAACCTGTCGTCTGGAGCAATAGAAGTCTGAACTCAGTCTCCAAAGGTCATAATAAGCAGTACAAAGCAGAGAGACACCTCATATTTCCCCCAGCTGCTGATTCTGCCCACTCACGTATGCTGTGTAAATGTCAGCTCATGATATATGTATGTAGTATTGATGTTGACATGAACTCTTAGCATGTACACACAAAGCAGAGGCAGACAGATGCTATTTGTTTTGCCAGTCTTTGCACATAACAGGGTGGAGGAGCTTCTGAATATCAGATGTGGCTTATAGATCACCGTGAGCTGAAAGATGAATTCAACAGGCCACAGGATGAGAAAACATTTGCAAAAATGCTGGACCTTTTCAATCTGAATTTTGATACAATTTTCAGCCATTGGGTTTGTTCATATTTAATACAAATTAGCAATATTTTTATTAGAGTGAAAAACTAAATATTAAAAGAAAATAATTGTTATTTTTCAAATTTATGCAATTAATCAAATATGGAATTTTTAACAGAAAACAAAAACAATATTTTAAATATGCATTTCCCATTTCCATTTAAACTTTAGTTAAGTTTCAGTAATTATTTTATGTTTTTATTATTTTATTTTTTGTTTGTAGTATTTTATTTTTTTAATTATTTCTGTAATGTTTAAGGTTTATATAATTTTTTCATTTTGGTTCAGTTTCTGTCATTTTAGCTGAATTAAATTTAAATGATTTAATTAAAGAGGTGTCGGGGGGGGAGGGTTGGTGGGAGGGGTTGAGATTGAGGGGTGTTGGATTGCGGAGGGGTGTCACGGACGAGATGGATCGAAAAAAAGGACGAAATCAGGGGGTTGTCGTGGACGAAAGTGAAGAGGGTTGGGGAACAAAGTGAAAGTGAACAGCGGATGGGGAGGAGGGAGGTTGAGGAGGGGGTAATAATCAGGTGCCGGATCAGATTTCAGAGATGCTGGATTTGGATCCGGCATGTTCCGGCACAAATTAAGCCTTGCTCTTAACTCTATAGTATAATGTGACACAGGGACCTATCATACACCCGGCGCAATAAGGCGCAAGACGGTGCGATTTGTTGCTAATTTTAGACCTGTGCAACCCTAATTTTCATGGTTTTGCACCCCGTTGTTTAAACAGCAAATCCATTTCCGCCACTTTGTGGACTCATGGTTGTGCTGGTCTATAAAGGAGGTGTGTTAAGGCCTATTGTTGGCGCGTTGCTATTTTGAGGAACTGAAATAGACCGCGCCATTAACCAGCTGTGCGCAGGTCTAAAGTCCAGCACAGAGCACGTTAGTTATGCACCTATGTGAGTCCAAATGCTTACACAATGCTTAATACACACAGGATGTACAGCAATACAGAAATGTCTTCACATATGAAAAAAATTAAAGGATTAAAATGTTACAAAAATTATTATTTTCTACATACAGTAAATATAAACAACACTACCTCCATGCCCTCTTCATCTCGGGGCTTTTTCAGTTTATTCATGACAATTTGCATTTGTATTATACAATTATAATTATTAGCAGTATTATTTATTATATGCATATTTATATTTGTTTTAATAAAAACAAGTTTAGATTTGTCCACCTGTTGGGTTTTGGACCATAAGGAGAATAGGACTCAGTTGTCCAAACACTCAGGTGTTTGTATATAACTCAGTTGTTTGACCACACTTTGTTATTATTGTTCATTTATTAATTTGCTGGAAATTAGAACTGAATTTAAAAATAGTTTTGAAACAAATCTTTGCGCCAACAAACAAAATTAAATATGTGGGCTATAGATGTCTTCAGTGGAGAGTGTACAACATCGATTCCTTTTCCATGTAAGTGAAGGAGTAAAGTAAAGAGAAAGTAAACTAAACAGAAATTGATGAGGCTGATTGGAGGAGGCTCGTTCTTTATCCTCGTGCTGCAGAAGGTCTGTTTAACTGTTTTCTCACTAGTGAAGCGGTCAGTTTTTCCACTTACAAAGTCTGCCATGTAAATGGCAAATGTGCCAAGGCGCGACACAACTGACTCTTAAAGGGAAGGCGAGATGAGACTCTGATTGGTTTATAGAACATTAAGCTCAAAACACACCCTTAACTCATTAAGAGAATAAGCACAACCCTCTTTGACCATGCGCCAGGGCGCAGAGCGTATTTTTCCATCCTTAAAATAACAAAAGTGGATTCGGACATGCCATTAATGCTTTTGCGCCATGTGCTTTGGACGTTGCGCTTAAATCGTTAAAATAGAGCCCTTTTTCTCTATGTATCATTTTATAAGCCTTGAACTTAATATAGTTTTGCATGATTCTTGATGAACATTTCTACAAAATTGATAATGATTATTTTTATTATAATAATACACACTTGTGTGCATTTGATTGTCAAACTAGGATGCAATAGTTAAAACAAATCAACCCTTCATAATGTTGGGTTACTTGTGAATAACAAGAAATTTAATGAGTTCTCAGCTAAATTAATGCAACACTTGTGTATCTACGACCCCATGTACCCTTGTGGTATTTACAGAAGATCTGATGACTAATGATCCAAGAAGCAGACTTTATATCATTTATAAATACAAATCAGTGGTAAGCTGATTTAGCCCTGCATTAACTATTACTTTAATAATAGCCTGTAGCGCATTGATGTAATGCATGCACATTAAAGTGTGCATGAGCAACGTGGCGTACAGCATGTGTTTAAACTGAGCATGCTCACAAGATATCCATTACATTGCATCCTGTGATGGTTGGGTTTACGGGTTGGGGTAGGTGTAGACATTAATAACTGTGAGGAGTAGGTTTAGGGTTGGGGTAGATGTAGACATTGATAACAATGTAATGTCATATTTAATAAATAATACAAACAATTCCACTCATGAATGCATGTCGACGTAATAGACATAACCCTTACATGCATTCATTCATGAAATAAAAATACTTCAGGACACTGTGCTGTAAAGACATTCGCTATGCATGCGCTCTAACACATGCATGAAGTCGGCATGCATTTCGTCACTGCGCTACAGGTCCCAGCTGGACCTTTTCGTTATGTGTGAATCCTCCGGGTGCTCTGGTTTCCCCCACAGTCCAAAGACATGAACTTTAGGTGAATTGGATCAACTAAATTGGCCATAGTGTGTGAATGGGAGAGCGTGTGGGTGTTTCCCAGCACTTAGGGTTGTACTCTTAGTGCTGGGTTGTGGCTAAATGGTCTGCCGGTTTATTCTGCTGTGGCGACCCCTGATAAAGCCAATTTGCTTATTTCACGTGGCCGCCATTTTAAAACACAAAAGCAAGGCTGCTGTGGGAAGAAACCCGGAAGTATAGGATCAGCACTGTAAACATTGCAACAACATGCTCTGGACTACAAACCTCCAGCTGTTGCCACGATTTCAAAATGTAGATATGGTGTAAACATCACTTTAATATCTTTCAATTCATTTTAATTTAAACAATTAAAAGCATATTAGGTATCAAACAAAGTCACAATCTTTTTAAGAGTGTTCAGTTCATGGCACCAGGTAAACACCTTGAGGGCTTCCCTGCTTCAGCCTATGTAACCCGGTCAGCGATAAAACAATGCAGTCCTCTGTAGCACACTCTCGTGTTGTCTGTAATAGTGTTGTCCTGGTGCTGAACTTTTAAAAACGTCCATTTCCCGCTAACATTTAAGCCCTGTTGAGCGCATACTTAAACAGCGCTGATTTGCCATAGTATTCACCAGTCCTCAACAGAAATGACTGTGATTGAATGTGAAGGTCATCAGTTCACCGCTCTTCACCGAGTGCTAACACAGATACACGAGCACTGGAACGTTTTGAAGCCACGAAGATCAGTTGATTGCTAGTCTGTGTTTGCACTTGGTAAACATCAGGGAAGTGCTGTGAACTAATGACCTTCACGGCCAATCACAGTCATTTCTGTTGAGCATTGGTGAATACTATGACAAATCAGCAGTGTTGCATTCAACAGTGCTTAAATGTTACACCTGTTCCACACCGCAAGCGCAAGCAGAGCGTGCGCAGGGCGTATAGAGAGCAGAAGCAACACGCAAGGGTTTGCCTTTTACACCGACTGCGTCTGCAGCGCGCAGCTCATCATCAGCTGCTACACAGATCAATCTATCTCTGTCTATTCTATCTAGTTACCTATCTATCTATCTATCTATCTATCTATCTATCTATCTATCTATCTATCTATCTATCTATCTATCTGTCTGTCTGTCTGTCTGTCTGTCTGTCTGTCTGTCTGTCTGTCTGTCTGTCTGTCTGTCTGTCTGTCTGTCTGTCTGTCTGTCTGTCTGTCTATCTATCTATCTATCTAACCGTTCTTCTGTCTATCTATCTATCTATCTATCTATCTATCTATCTATCTATCTATCTATCTATCTATCTATCTATCTATCTATCTATCTATCTATCTATCTATCTATCTATCTATCTATCTATCTATCTAAATACACTTTATTTTTACTTTTCATATGCACCAAGGCCCGTGGCAACGTCCTCCTATGCTGTTTCCTTAACCTGCAAGTCTTTACTTTACAAATTATATAGATCCTGAAGAACTGTATGCTTTTTATGCTCTGAGAAGTGTCATTCATGTCTTTTCAGGTGCACTCGATCAGAGGACAATGTCAGCATGATGTAGGCCTATAATTATAATAATATTTATACAATATAATTATTATAATGGTATTTATACATCATTAAACTAGTGTGCAACTTAAGCAAAACTAATACCAAAATTGTTTTACATTTGGTTTTGTAGTTTGGGCTCGAATAAATATTTGTTGCCGTTTTAAATCATTTAAGTTCATTTAATTGAATATATATAAATCAGTGGATATTATCGATGCATTTATTGGGTAAAATTGCTACTTTTTACTGTCATTCAATGTGTTTTTGGTCGTTATCAATGCCCTGTCGCTTTAATTGAGCGTGAGCAGCGCTGCAAAAATAGACCCAGACCCATTCAGCATCCTGAGAAGTCTAATATAGTGAAAGAATCAGTTCATTATGTAACAGAATGAAATGTCTGTCACTTGTTTTTTTTTTGTTATCCATGGAATAATGAAAATAAAAATGCTGTTCTAATGGAACTACGTGGCACTAGAGGGCGCTAGTCAGACAACTTGAATGTATAATAGGTGAAGAGAGGAATGAAGAAGAGATTCAGTTGTGGTAGAGGGAACACATGGTCCCTTGCAGCTACTTAAAACTGTTTGTTTGTGAAGTCCTAGTTGGGAAACCTTGTGTTTTAAGCTCAGCCTGTGAGTATGTTTGAATCCTTTCTTCTTTCAATACGTTTGAAATTCTTATGTTTGTTTTCGATGTTTTTTTTTCTTTTGTTAGAAGGACTTCCTTATTGTCTTGGTAATTGAATGTTGGGAAATTGTATTGGTATGCTGTCTGAATAAGATTGGGTGTTTTTGGATATCATCATGAAGTTTCATTCATCCATTATCTGCAAGTCTGCAAAAGTAGACCAACATATTTCAACGCACTCAATGTTTTTTAACTCCGAATAATTGACCAGTTTCTTTCTGATGCTTGACTTAAGGAAAGGACCATCATCCAACAGATAAGCCATATTTTGTTGTTGTTTGTTTTGTTTAGAGAGAAGTTTCAAGGATATTGGGGGTTTCTTAACTTTATTTTGGGTACAATATCAAGAAATATCTAAGAAATAAAATACATATGCATAGAACAAATAATTGCTGGTATTGGTATTTCACTTTAAATCCTAGTGGGTAACCCTTTTAACATGTATACTTTAAATAAAATTATGAAAAGTTACAATTACTTGAGTTTAATAAATGGCATCTAAAACGTGTGTTTGGGAGAGAAAACGTTAGCTATCTAGTGCCATTTCCCTTAACTTAGCTTAAAATGAGGTCTTTTCACTATCCATTTAGAACGGACCTTCGGGTCACTCTGAAGAAAAATTTGTGTCACTTTTTCTTCGCTTAAAAGATATACAGCCAGAAACACAACATTCCTGTGTAACTCAGGTGATACTTCCAGGTTTCTTCCCACCACAACCTCAATTTCGCTTTTTAAATGGCGGCCGCGTGAAATCAGTCTATAGTTTCTCGATGCAGACTTGGATTTGCATGCGGAGACTGCATGTCTGAGATATTTAGTCTCAGTTCGCATATCCAAGTCTGCACCCAGATACTATGTCAGACACAATGCACTCAGTGGAGCTAGTGATGTCACTGTGAGTAGGGTTAGGGGTGGGCATTAAAAGCATTACATGCAGCTTAGCTTGCAACTGCACCCGATCTACATCCACACCCCTCTCGATCAAGAAGGAAATAAACCAAAGCAAAGTGAGTAAAAAATAAATAAAAAATTAAGCAGTGCCATGCTTAAAAACATATATTGATGTTAATAAATGAAATTGTAATATTAATTATGCTACCATATGCATGGTGAGGTGCCTTTAACTGTAAACAACCCCAAATTAAAAATTAATTTCCATTGCATTAAAGAGAGAGGATTTCTCCATCTCATCCCACTGGTTCTCATTTCTCCAGCTCTCAGCGGTGGATCCAGCGGATAGGAAAGGCCAGGCGAGGTGAGAGGCTGAGCTCGGCGTCTCAATGTATCCGCCAGTGCAGTTGATATACAGGTTGTGACCTTTGAGAATCTCATCTCAGATCTGATTCCTCACCACCTGAACCTCATCTCTCGCCCGTCTCCCTTTTCTCTCTCTCCCCATCAGATGAGACCAGACAGATGAGAAACATATTGGAAATTCGCTCCGCCAAAATCCGAGCTGCCAAACAGCCGAGAGTTTCTCCCTTCCTGTTTATCATTCAAGACTTCCGTGTCGTTCAGACGTGTGCCAATTCCTCGGCGTGAGCTCTGCTAAGCTGAGTCTGCCATCTCTCCTCTGCGCGGCTGGATGTTCTCTGAAACACTAAATTACATTCATGAAACACCTGAGCAAACGTCGGCTCGTGCTCCCCGGTGGCCGTATTCAAATAAGATCCAATTTTATCCTCCCGCTGACGCTGGAGAAAGCTTGGACTCCGATAGACCTCTGAGCTCAAGGGTCACTTGCACAAAACATACCTCCACCTCGTCTCCAATCACCGTTTCTGTCTCCTGTTGAACATTGTGATTGGCATCTTTCCTCCAGCATTGTTTTTTTTCTCTGAATGTTGTGTTATGTTGAAAAAACAGCATGCACGCTGCGAGCCGCCAGGGTTGAACCACACGGTGAAAATATTCATCCCATTTAAACCATCTCATTCATATGCATGAGAAACGCATCCCCGCCACCTGGCCAAAGGACCGCACCTGGACACAATAGAGCACATTCACCATCATTATTAGTGTATTATTAAGGAGAAAGAGATGCTATGGCATTGCATTCTAATTCCTCATACAACCAGGGAAGGATGGAAATAAAGCAGAACAAAACATAGCTTGAGGACTTTCATGCATGCCTTTACATGCTTTTATTTTGGGGATAATAATACCCACAACACATTGCACTACAGATGAGGAGTGTGTGCTAACAAAAATTTCCTTTATAAAGGAAAATATAGACGTTAAAGGGATTAAGATCACCCAAAATTGACAATTCTATAATCATTTAGTAACCCTTATATTCAACATAGGCTTATTCTGAAAACGTAGCCCTATATACATTTCTGGAGATCACAAATAATGTAGCCAGAAGAATGTATGGCTGCATTTCGTTTTTAAAACGAATGCTACGGGGTGGTATGACGCCGTTCCTTTACGCACTTACCAGCTGACCGCTTTCCTCCATATGGACGGCTTTCCTGCTGTTACCAGTTTGTCCAGTGGCTCACAGCATACGTTGGCGGACTTGAGACGCAGAGAGGAGTTGACTACAAAGATGGGGTTCGAGTATGGCGAAGAACGGTTGCAGAAAGCTGGTAAGACAAAAACACAAGCCAAAAACTAAAAATAAACAAGTAAATAACAGGGTGAGAATGTAGTAAAATCTGAAAACATGGTAAAAATCAGGCGAGAGCTTTTCTTTTTCTGGATTGCTTTTTAAAACTGTCGGTTGGGTTTAGGGAAGGGGGTGAGCGGGTCAATCTGTGCTTTTGAAAACACTATCGGTTGGGTTTAGAGAAGGGGGAGGGTGGGTCAGTTGATCGGTCAGTCAGTCAGTCTACAGCAGCGCCTGGTGGATTTTACTTGAGAAGCACAGGCGCGAATGGCGAACTCGTGACAGAAGTTTGAGATCTCAAAAAGTGTACACAGCGACCTCTTGTGGATTCACGAAAACAAAAACTGCAAAAAAAAAAAAAACGTAGCTCCTGTATTTGGTGCTCTCCAGAAATGTATATAGGGGTATGTTTTCAGAATGAGCCTAGGTTGCGCTTATGTCGCTCCAAACCTTAATTTTTTTTGGTTAATACAAAAGAAGATGCTATTTTATGCATATAACTTATGTTAGCATGCAACAATGCAAATTTTAAAAAATGTTGTTTCCTATTAGCAATAAAACAAACAATAACATTTGCATCCAAAAGCTAATGCGCTCTAAGTGTTTTGCTTTTAAAAAGAACACTAACGTAAATGAATAGTAAATAAAATGCTACACTAATCAAATTTTTTACATTTTACCCATAAATAAATAATGGGAAAAAAATGGGAATAGTTAGTAAAATTTAATGATTTATGGGGAAACATCAAACAAATAAAAATCTTTTCTAATTTCTAGATCAACAATCTAATATATTTGTCTCAGACTTACATTCTTAGTATTTTACTTCATTTTATTTTAATTTATTTTAATTTTAATTTTAATTTGCAGTTAATTGAATACTTAATTTTAAATGTATTTTTTTGTTGCTTTTTTTTGCCAGGCCAGTAGTTAGCAATGTCACTTTGTGCGGTAACAGATTAGTTTAAGTAACAATTCAGGCCATTTACTACTGACTTATTACCTGCCTATTATTAAGATATTAAGTGTTTATTAGCATTTAAAAAAGTATCATCTTATTTTACATTCCTGATACATAAACCCAACTACTACCTAACTATTAATAAGCAGAAAATTAGTAATTTATTAAGCTAAAACTCTTAGTTAATAGTTAGTTAATACTATAAATTGTCCATTAAAATAAAGTGTGATCCTTTGTGCATGTGCTTATACGGTCCTGTAGTCCTGTGTTTTTCAACCCTGTTACTGGAGGCACACCAACAATACATATTTTGGATATCTCCCTTATCTGACCCATTAAATTCAAGTTTTGGAGTCTCTTGTAATGTTCTGATGAGTTGATTCAGGTCTGTTTATAGGAAGAGGTTGAAAATATGTACCGTTGGTGGGCCTTCAGGAACAGAGTTGGGAAACACTGTTGTAGTCTGTCATTGCTGTTTTGACTGTCGTGGATCTGTGGTTGTTTACAGATACTAATTAAGCTGAGCTAATAATTTTTCTAAACATGCCTTGAAACCTACTTTCGAAAGTTTATTGGATTTTCTGACTCACAAAAGACGTGAAAACGCATAAACAGTTTTACATTTTAGCTAAAATATTCAGTATTATGTATGCTTTTGACAACAATTATTGTTTTAAAGCAGCTTTACAAAAAGTGCACATTACTGCGTTAATCAAATTAAAGCTACAATCAAATACAAGTTGTTATTATATATAAGCAGGGCTTGACATTAACTTTTTTGATCACCAACCACTGTGACTAGTAGATTTCTTTACACTTTTTTTTTGTTAGGAAAATATATTTTATATGCATAAATTTGACTTTGATATGCTAAAATGACTTGATTTAGATGTTATGTCCACATGCCTCATTCATTTAACTTCTTGTGTGTATTGTGTTTTAGCTTGCTCAGTGTGCATGGGCAAATGGGTTGTGTCCCAATGCAATCAGTTTTTATTTCACATGACTTTTCAGGGCTCAAAATTAAGGATTTACCAAATTTATCTCTGACCACACCAAATAAGTATTTCTTAGCAACAATTTTTTAATGCGTCAAAACAAGGAAAATATAGCTGTATAGGTGCACTTTTTAATTCAACAAAACTTTCCTTTAAAAAAAGCATTACATTTAAATAAAGAATTATTGTCATGTATCTAAAATATGCACAGTAATCTGTCCTGGCTAAAAGGCCCAGATCAGCAGTAACTACACATAAATGGGGAGTAATCTCCCATTAAAGCAATGTTATTGTAAAAAAAATATAATTAAACCATATTAACAAAAATAACTGTAAGCAAAAGAAAGCAGGTAAACATACCATGTTTGATAATGAAAGGATGATCACGCGCACACAGTAAATATAGGCCTGTTAATAATCTGTTCAAAGAATTATTAAAATGAAAGCAGTGACCGCTGCTGCTTACTAAAGAATATGTCTATTTTTTTTTTTTAAATCTTGAGCTCTTAAAGGCAGCAGGACTGTGGGTGCACGATCATTTCTATTTGTCTATTTCAAAGGGAACCGATCGCACCAGTTGCGCTTCCTCTAGGCACGGTTGCTTCGCACAAGTAAATGGGAGCGCGCGCACTTTTTAACAGTCGCACGCTTTTTTAACAGACGCGTGCATCACATTACCTTTGCGCGCGAGTAATTATCCTCTCGTTCCGTATGTACCTGCTTTCTTTTGCTCATGCGAACACAGTTATTTTTGTCAGTCGTGCTGCTTCTCGATTGTAAGATCACGTTTGCACGAATATTGGGCCATGCTAATTGTTGAACCCTGCTTTTAAGAAAACTACAATTTAAAAATGATTTCCAACCAGCCAATGTGGCTAGTGGAGGTGTCTGTCTAACCAGCCAGGGCTGAAATCTACCTGCATTTGGCGGGTGTTAATGTAAAGCCCTGTATATAAGCATAGTTAACCTGCAGTTTTATAGCATATACACTACCTGACAGAAGTCTTGTCGCCTATCCAAGTTTTAGAAACAACAAATAATAACTTGACTTCTAGTTGATCGTTTGGTATTAGAAGTGGCTTATATGGAAGGCAAAGGCCTCTAGATTACACTTATTTTACCAAAATAAAATATGATCATGCCTTGATTATTAATTATTTAATTAGGACAGTAAGGTCTGACTTTGCTGAGACAAAAGTCTTGTCTCTTAACAGAAATAATGTACAGTATAGAATATAAAGTCATGGTGCAGTGGAAAAATATTTAATATTGTGTATGACTCTCACGAGCTTGGAGCACTGCATCCATACATCTCTGCAATGACTCAAATAACTTATTAATAAAGTCATCTGAAACAGCAAAGAAAGCGTTCTTGCAGGACTCCCAGAGTTCATCAAGATTCTATGGATTCATCTTCAATGCCTCCTCTTTCATCTTACCCCAGACATGCTCAATAATGTTCATGTCTGGTGACTGGGCTGGCCAATCCTGGAGCATCCTGACCTTCTTTGCTTTCAGGAACTTTGATGTGGAGCCTGAGGTATGAGAAGGAGCGCTATCCTGCTGAAGAATTTGCCCTCTCCTGTGGTTTGTAATGTAATGGGCAGCACAAATGTCGATACCTCAGGCTGTTGATGTTGCCATTCACTCTCCAGATCTACCCCATACTGAATGTAACCCCAAACCATGTTATTTCCTTCACCAAACTTGACTGATTTCTGTGAGAATCTTGGATCCATGTGGGTTCCAGTAGGTCTTCTGCAGTATTTAGGATGATTGGGATGCAGTTCAACTGAAAACTTTTCCAAATGATCAACTAGAAGTCAAGTTAATATCTGTTGCTCTTACAACTGTGATCGACGACAAGACTTTTATCAGGTAGTGTAGGTGATGACTATGAATACATGTTTAATGAAGTGTATTTGTGGATTAGGTGTATGTGTTGTCCTCGATGGTTGGCATCTTGCAAACACACCCAAAGCAATGCAAACAATGTCTTGCAAGCATAGCCTAAATAAAAACTTAAATATGTCAACACTAATACATCAAATAATTTGATTGTAGTGTACTTTGCAAGCACTCATGTTAACCACGAAAGGCTGTGAACATTAGGAGACCTGCCCAAATATAACAGCAAACAATAAGCAAGCCCCCTCCAGCCATCTCAACCGCACCTGCCAGCAACTCTGCTTTTTCCAGACGAACGTTGACGTTTTAAACCCCTGATAGTGTGTGTTACATCCAGAGCCGGCGCGCTAGATTGATAAGGTGTTCTTTCCCAGCTCCTCTCGCGCTAGAAGCTTAACTCTTTCTTCCGCGGGTTATGAGGCTCTTAGCAGCACCAACATGAAAAGGGGCTCATGGGGGACTCAAAGCGGGAGTATCTGAGACAGGTTTTAGCTTCGGGCGGGATGAGTCTTATAGAGCTCTCCAACAAGACTTTCATGTTTCGCCCGCCGCTACAATCCAGCCCTCTGTTTCAGACCGCGGGGAGTGATTGTGTATCGCACAATCGCAGCGTATTCGCCAGGCACAAAAAGCTGACCCCTCGTTTCGGGTCACTTTTTGACCGCCTTTGTTGCAAGCAAGAAGGCTTTTTCTTTTATAATCTAAATGGGTTCTTCAAAAAAAAGCTGCTTCTTGTTTAAAAGCACTAACCCTTTCTCAGACAATGGAGAGCGCCTGAGAATAACAATCACTCTGTGTGTGTGTGTCTGTGTGCAGGTGAACATAGATGTGTTTGTGTGTGTGTGTTGTTTGCACTTGAGCCCTTCGACCTGGGTTTCTGTGGAAACAGCATCAATAAGACTGGCGTAAAGTTGACTCACTCCTGGGCTTCTTGACTCTCAGCTGTATTCTATACCTGCATTCACACCTCAGGGTTTCTGTGTGTGTGTGTGTGTGTGTGTGTGTGTGTGTGTGTGTGTGTGTGTGTGTGTGTGTGTGTGTGTGTGTGTGTGTGTGTGTGTGTAAGATAGAAATATACATACATACACACCTACAAACAAACACGTGTACAGACAAATGCACAAAACACACACACAAAAACAAGCACAAATAGATATGAACACGCACAAATATACACACACCGACAAATGCACACAAACACACACACACACAAACTTACAAACATGCGCACAAATGCACATACACGCACATAAACATACACACAAACAAGCATACACACACATACAAACACAAAAGTGCACAAATACAAACACACACACACAAACACTCACACAGACAAACTCACAAACATGCACACAAATGCAGTTACACAAAGAATCATACACACACAAACATACACACATACAAACATACACACACACACACATACAAACACAGAAATACACACACACACAAAACTGCACAAATACAAACACACACACATACAAATACAAACACACACACAAACACTCACGCAAACATGCACACAAATGCACATACACAAAGAAACATACATGCATATAAACATACACACAGACAAACATACACACACACACATACAAACAAAAAATACACCTACACAAAAAAGCACAAATACAAACACACACACACACATACAAACACAAACACACACACACACACACACACACACACACGAACACACACACGAACACTCACACAAACATTCACACAAACATGCACACACACAAAGAAACATACATGCACATAAACATACACACAAACATACACACACATACAAACACAAAAATACACACACAAAAATGCACAAATACAAACACACACACACACAAACACACAGACAAACACTCATGCACACAAATGCACATACACAAAGAAACATACACGTATATAACATACACACAAACAAACATACACACACATACAAACACAAAAATACACACACAAAACTGCACAAATGCTAACACACACACACAAACACTCACACAGACAAACTCGCACAAACATGCACACAAATGCACATACACAAAGAAACATACATGCACATAAACATACACACAAAAAAACATACACACACAAAAATACACACACAAAAATGCACAAATACACACACACACACACGAACACTCACACAAACATGCACACAAATGCACATACACAAAGAAGCACATGCACATAAATATACACACATACAAACACAAAAATACACACACAAATACAAACACACACACACAAACACTCACATAGACAAACACTCATGCACACAAATGCACATACACAAATGCACATACATGCATATAAACATACACAAACAAACATACACACACATACAAACACAAAAATACACACACAAAACTGCACAAACACAGACAAACTCACACAAACATGCACACAAATGCAAATACACAAAGAAACATACATGCACATAAACATACACACAAACAAATACACACATAAAAATGCACAAATATTGACACACACAAACACTCACACAGACAAACATTCATGCACACAAATGCACATACACAAAGAAACATACTTGCACATAAACATACACACAAACATACACACACATACAAACACAAAAATACACACACAAAAATGCACAAATACTAAAACACACACACAAACACTCACACAGACAAACACTCATGCACACAAATGCACATACACAAAGAAACATACACGCATATAAACATACACACAAAAATACACACACAAACCTGCACAAATACACACACACACACACACGAACACTCACAAACATGCACACAAATGCACATACACAAAGAAACATACATGCACATAAACATACACACAAACATACACACACATACAAACACAAAAATACACACACAAAAATGCACAAATACTAAAACACACACACAAACACTCACACAGACAAACACTCATGCACACAAATGCACATACACAAAGAAACATACACACACACATACAAACACACAAATACACACACAAAAATGCACAAATACTAACACACACACACAAACACTCACACAGACAAACACTCATGCACACAAATGCACATACACAAAGAAACAAACACGCATATAAATATACACACAAACAAACATACACACACATACAAACACAAAAATACACACACAAAATTGCACAAATACTAACACACACAAACGCTCACACAGACAAACACTCATGCACACAAATGCACATACACAAAGAAACATAAACGCATATGAACATACACACAAACAAACATACACACACACACAAACACAAGAATACACACACAAAAATGCACAAATACAAACACACACACAAACACACAAACACTCACACAAACATGCACACAAATGCACATACACAAAGAAACATACTTGCACATAAACATAGACACAAACAAACATACAAACACAAAAATACACACACAAAACTGCACAAATACTAACACACACACACACAAATGCTCACACAGACAAACCTGAACAAACATGCACACAAATGCACATACACAAAGAAACATACATGCACATAAACATACACACAAACAAACATGCACACACAAAAATGCACAAATACTAACACACACAAACACTCACACAGACAAACACTCATGCACACAAATGCACATACACAAAGAAACATACACACATATAAACACACACACAAACACAAGAAATACACACACAAAAGTGCACAAATACAAACACACACACAAACACACACACACATAAACACACACAAACACTCACACAAACTTGCACACAAATGCACATACACAAAGAAACATACATGCACATAAACATACACACAAACAAACATGCACACACATACAAACACAAAAATACACACACAAAACTGCACAAATACTAACACACACACACACACAAACACTCACACATGCACATAAACATACACACAAACAAACATACAAACAAAAAAAGCACAAACACTAACACACATAAACACTCACACAGACAAACACTCATACACACAAATGCACATACACAAAGAAACATACACGTAAAAAAACATTCACACAAACAAACATACACACACATACAAACACAAAAATACACACACAAAACTGCACAAATACTAACACACACACACACACAAATGCTCACACAGACAAACCTGAACAAACATGCACACAAATGCACATACACAAAGAAACATACATGCACATAAACATACACACAAACAAACATGCACACACAAAAATGCACAAATACTAACACACACAAACACTCACACAGACAAACACTCATGCACACAAATGCACATACACAAAGAAACATACACACATATAAACACACACACAAACACAAGAAATACACACACAAAAGTGCACAAATACAAACACACACACAAACACACACACACACAAACACACACAAACACTCACACAAACTTGCACACAAATGCACATACACAAAGAAACATACATGCACATAAACATACACACAAACAAACATGCACACACATACAAACACAAAAATACACACACAAAACTGCACAAATACTAACACACACACACAAACACTCACACATGCACATAAACATACACACAAACAAACATACAAACAAAAAAAGCACAAACTAACACACATAAACACTCACACAGACAAACACTCATACACACAAATGCACATACACAAAGAAACATACACGTAAAAAAACATTCACACAAACATACACACACATACAAACACAAAAATACACACACAAAACTGCACAAATACAAACACACACACAAACGCTCACACAGACAAACTTACACAAACATGCACACAAATGCACATACACAAAGAAACATACACGCATATAAACATACATACAAACATACGCACATATAAACACAAAAATACACACACAAAAATGCACAAATACAAACACACACACACAAACACTCACACAAACATGCACACAAATGCACATACACAAATAAACAAACATGCACATAAACATACACACAAACAAACATACACACACATACTAACACAAAAATACACACACAAAAATGCACAAATACAAACACACACACACAAACGCTCACACAGACAAACTCACACAAACATGCACATACAAACACATGTACACAAAAAACAGACACATGCAAATACATACGCACACATATACACAAACCCAAACATATGCAGACATATCACACACACACACACAAATACCCACACACAAATGCACAAACACACACAAACAAACACACATACAAACACTCACACACAAACACACACAACTGCACAAACACATACACAAGCAAACACACACGCATGCACACAAACAAACATACACACGCATATACACAAACATACACACAAACATGCACACAAATGCACATACAAACACATGTACACAAAAAACAGACACATGCAAACACATACAAACACACACACACACACATAAAAAAACAAACAAGTAAACACACGCACACAGAAAAACATACACGCGTATATACACAAACATAAAAATACACACAAACATGCACACAAATGCACATACAAACACATATACACAAAAAACAGACACTTTCAAACACATAATGTGCACGCAAACACGCACGCGCACACACAACCCCAAACACAATCATACGCACACACACACAAACACTAACACGTGCACACACAAACATGCACACAAGCACTATCACACGCACGCACAAATACATGCACACAAAAATGCACACACACATACACAACAAACAAACACATGCGCACACACACAAACTCTCTTGAGCACACACACACCGTTCTATTTTCTCCCACTGGGACAAATTTATTCTCTCCTCAGCTTTCTGCGCTGTGACTTTAGGCTTGACCTCAGCAGATGGGCTCTGTCTGTAATGTTCGCCGGTGAAAGCGTGAGATTTGAAGGCATGCTGGGACAGAAATGCGACGCTAAACGCCATCGTTTCATCTTCATTCATCTAACCGGGAATGAGGTTGCATTGGAAATATCTGACATTTGCGGATCAACTTAAAGATCAAAACACTCTTGATGGGTAGTGTTATAGATCTGACAGTGTGACATAACACGTGTGATCTAATCATCATGCGCAATGCAAAAACAAATGTATGTAAATAATATTAATAGGTGGTGGCTCAGTGGTTAGCACTGTATACAAGCTTTAAATAATCTAGCTCCCGTTTATCTACAACCTTCTGTCTTGCTACAATCCAACCCGCTCTTTAAGATCTCAAAACTCAGGGCTTCTGGTTGTACCTAGAATAGCAAAGTCGAGTAAAGGAGGTCGAGCCTTCTCATTTAAGGCTCCCAAAATCCGGAACAGCCTTCCTGATAATGTCCGAGTTTCAGACACACCTTCGCAATTCAAAACTAGATTGAAGACCTATCTTTTTAGCAAAGCATACACTCAGTGCATCACTTAGCGGCATGTTACATGAGTGTGCCCCCCGCAGGTTGTTGCATCTCATTTATATACACTATGAACAGCAGCTACGCTAATTATTCTCTTTATTCTCTATTTCCACCTGGGGATACTCATCCCGAGGCCCTCAGACTATGCAGCACCACTGATTCGATCCAAGACCAGCGACGAGATGATCCCAAGGTCTTCATAATCCCGGACCGGGCCTTTCCTGAGCAGCTGCTGTGGTGGTCATGGAGGAGTGGAGAGCATGAGACTGATTCCTGTGATGCTCCAGGGACAGACGAGTTTTCGCTGAGGTCCAACATTCTCCGAGCTCCCAGCTGGGTCAGTTGGCATTTCTGTGTGGAGTTTGCATGCTCTTCCCGTGTTGACGTGGGTTTCCTCCGGGTGCTCCGGTTTCCCCCACAGTCCAAAGACATGCGCTATAGGTGAATTGAATTAACTAATTTGGCCGTAGTGTATGTGTGTGAATGTGAGAGTGGATGGGTGTTTCCCAGTACTGGGTTGCGGCTGGAAGGGCATCCGCTATGTAAAACATATGCCGGAGTAGTTGGTGGTTCATTGCACTGTGGCGACCCCTGATATATAAGGGACTAAGCCGAAGGATAATGAATGGATGAATGAATGTTGTTAATAAAATCTTTCAATGCACTAAAAGTCAATGCACACAAAATTTGCTAAAGTAAATCATACTCCAATCAGGTTTGTTTATTTCTTTACTTAAATAAATATATATATATATATATATATATATATATATATATATATATATATATATATATATATATATATATATATATATATATATATATAGGGCTTTACATTAACACCCGCCAACCCGCCAAATGCGGGTAGATTTCAGTGGTGGCGGGTAAGACAGATACACCCACTAGCCACTTTGGCTGGTTGAAAATAATTTTCCCGGATAATAATTCATAAAAGCAAGGTTCGACAATAAGGATGGTCCAATATGCATGCAAAAGCGATCTTAGAATTGAGAAGCAACATGTCTGACAAAAAAAATTACGTTCGCGTGAGCAATAAAAAAGCAAATGAATACCGAATGAAAGGATGATCTCTCGCAGCTGAGGTGATGTGTGCGACTGTTTAAAACGCGTGCGCGCTCTCGTTTCCTTGCGTGAAGCAACTGTGTCTAGAAACACAACTGATGTGATCGGATTCTTTCAAATAGACTAGACAAAAAGTGATGAACATGCACCCTCAGTCTTGCTGCTTTCAAGAGCTCCAGATTTGTATTTTTGTAAGCAGCACCGGTTGCTTTCACTTTCACCATTATTTGAACAGATTATTTATGGGTCTAACGTTAACCGTGTGCGTTATAATCCTTTTATTATCACACGATATGTTTTTTACCTGCTTTCTTTTGCGTAATGTGGTTTAATTATCATTTTTTACAATAACATTGCTTTAATGGGAGATTACTCCCCATTTATGTGTAGTTAACTGGTGATCCTGGACCTTTAGCCAGGACAGATTACTGTGCATAAGTTTTGTTAAATAAAAAGTATAGTAAACAGCTATATTATGCTTGTTTTGACACATTTAAAATGTGTGGCTAAGAAATAATTAATAGTTTATGTTTGGTGTGGTCAGAGATAAATGTGGTAAATCCTTCATTTTGAGCTCTGAAAATTATGTGAAATAAAAACTAATTGTAATACTATGAAACCATGACCCATTTGCTCATGAACATTTAGCAAGCTCATACACGACACACAAAAAGTGAAATGAATGAGGCATGTGGAGAAAATGCAACATCTAAATCAAGTAATTTTAGCATGTCAAAGTCATATTTATGTGTATAAAATATATTTTCCCAACAATGAAATTGTGGCTAGTGAAAATGGCGAGTGGCTAGTAATGTTGGAAAACTACTAGCCGCCGTGGCTGGTGATCAAAAAAGTTAATGTCAAGCCCTGTATATATATATATATATATATATATATATATATATATATATATATATATATATATATATATATATATATATATATTTCAGTGTATTTACTCACCTTCAAGTCATTCCAAACACATTTTCTTGATGTTGTGTACATGACAAAATATTTTTTGGCAGACTGTTCTGGCAATGAAAGTGTCCCAAGATGGTGGCTGTTAAAAAGAATACAAAAAGACACTTATTCAGTTCTTTATAAGACTTGTGCACAGCATTGCATGTCATACAATATTCATTCATTCATTTTCCTTCACCTTAGTCCCTTATTTATCAGGGGTCACCACAGCGGAATGAACCGCAAACTATTTTGGCATATGTTTTACACAGCGGATGCCCTTCCAGCCACAATCCAGTACTGGAAAACACCCATACACTCTCACATTCACACACATACACTACGGCCAATTTAGTTTATTCAGTTCACCTATAGTGCATGTCTTTGGACTGTTGGGGAAATCGGAGAACCCGGAGGAAACCCACACCAGCACGGGGAGAACATGCAAACTCCACACAGAAATGTCAACTGATCCAGCTGGGACTCGAACCAGCGCCCTTTTTGCTGTAAGTTGACATTGCTAACCACTGAGCCACCGTGCCGCCTGTCAAACAATAGCTTTTAGTTACTAAAAAGTAGTCTCAAAGGATGTGAAATAAATAAATGAATAATTAAAAATATATTTGTTCACACATTTCACACATATAATGACATGCAAATTTTAGATCAAAGAAACATACTAATTTGGTGTCTGCATCTATTTTTTTTTTAAAGTGATTAAGTTACCTTACTGATAACTTCAACATCGGCTCATTCTGAAAATGTAGACCTATATATATTTCTGGAGATCACGAATTATGTAGCCAGAGGTACGTATGGCTGCATTTCATCTTTAAAAGGAACGCTACGGGGCAGAATGACACCGTTCCTTTTTTGTACTTACCAGCTGACCGCTTACCTCCATGTAAACGGCTTTTTTTCACTGTTAACAGTTTGTCCAGTAGCTCAGTAGTGTACGGCGGCGGAATTGTGACGTGGAGCAGAGTTGACCGTGACAACAAGCTTCGAGTCTGATGATGAGCAGTTCTAGAAAGTAGGTAAGACAAAAACAAAAGCCAAACAATAAAATAAACAAGTAAATAAAAGGGTGAGAATGTGGTAGAATCTGAAAACTTGGTAAAATCAGGCGAGGGTTTTACTTTTCTGGATTGCTTTTGAAAACACTGTCGGTTGGGTTTAAGGAAGTGGGTGGACGGGTCAATCTGTGCTTTTGAAAACACTATTGTTTGGGTTTAGAGAAGGGGTCAGTTAGTCAGTCAGTTAACAGCAGCCTCTGGTGGACTTACAAGAGAACAGCAGGAGTGAATGGCACTTGCAAGAGAAATTTGAGATGTCAAAAAGCGTACACAACGGTCTCTGGTGGATTCGCGAAAACAAAAAAAATATAGCAAAAAAATATAGCTCCTGGAATGTATTTGGCGCTCTCCAGAAATGTATATAGGGGTATGTTTTCAGAATGAGCCTGGGTTGAATAACCTAATTTACCAACATGCCTGCCTAGTTAACCTAATAAATTACTCTAGCAAAATATGATGTGCTATCATCATGACAAAGACAAAAGAAATTAGTTATTAGAAACTATTTATTGTAACTATTAAATTGTGTTGGAAAACTCTCTTTTAAATATCCCTTGTGAAATATTTGAAACATAATAAAACAATTAATTAAGCAAATAAATGAAACTAAGCAAATAAATGAAAGAAAATATGGTAAATTGTAAGACAGTCATTGTTATTTATTTATTTATTTGCTCAGAAAATTAAATAACTGATTTAATTTTTACTAAATGATTTAATTTTACAAACTTGTAGCAAAAAATTATTCCAATTAAAATTCCAATCTTATTTCAGATTAAAATCATTTAATTAACCCATATAACATTGTAAGAATACCCCTTCAATAGAGCTCATGCAAAACAGCATGGGCCAGTTTACACAGCAAAGCCTCCTGGATATTGATGGTTTTCCTTTGTTTTACCATGTTCACTTTTGTCCTCAAACTGGGGGTCAGACATGTCTTGGCAACCCGTGACCACCTTTAATAAGTTTTCTTGGGGAAAATGCAGCACATCTGCAGCTCCAGAGAGAGTCTCCTGTGTCTCATTCTCACCTAACCATGACTTCAACAAGCTTCACACACACACACACAAATCACTTTTTTAGGTTTCATGTTTCATTTGCATGTATAGTGTGTTGGAGGCAGAAAGAGAGAGATTTTTTTTCCCATTCGAAAAAGTTATTTCCATACCAAAGAGCTCTTCTGTTTGAGAACATAATGAAACATCACAGGAGGAGCGCATGAATGCAGCAGCAAACCTGCCAATGAATTAAATCATCCAGAAGCCTGAAGGCAAACCAGAGAAGAAGAGGCAAGTGTCAGAGTCTTCACAGCTGTACAATCGCATATCCTCTCCAATTAAGACATCCGTCCCCATTGGCTAAGAAAACCTGTTAACCAAATACAAACCAAAGAGATTAGTCTCCACAATGCATTTATTGTGCAGCAACACTGATTTCACGACGCGTGATTGGCCCTCTGGACATTTTCGTTCTCTATATAATTGCTTATTTTAATAATAAGCTACAGTCAATTTTTTATTGTGGAAGTAAATTTTAAAAACTTTTTACAATAGTTAAAAGATTCTAATATGATCTAACAACGAATATTACTCCTCCAGCCTTTATTAATGTTGGTAATGTTCATCTCAACATGTACTAATACATTATTAGATTACTTTTCATTTTAATGTGTCATTTTTTACAGTGTGATTGTACATTCACAGAACACAGAGCGCATCCTGTGAGATCTGAGATGCTGCAATCTTTCCTGTTGGTCAGATGACCTTTACAGGTTTTAACGTAAAATAATTGAAACATTACAACATTCATAAAATGACTTATTGTTTTTGTTCTGTTTATATTATGGTAATAATATTATAATATGTGCAAAAACCTAAAGATACTTGAAAATATATTTGCGAGAGAATGCAAAAGTTTTGCAAGAGAATGAAAAGTTGTTGTTTTTTTTACAAGGAAACGCAAATATCTTTGCAACTAAAAAAAAATCTTTGAGAGAATGCAAATATTTTTACAAGGGAACACAATTATCTTTGCAAAAAAAACAAATATCTTTGCAAGGGAACAAGTTTTTCAAAAGAATACAAATATTTTTATGAGGGAATGCAAATGTTCATTCATTCACTCATTTTCCTTCAGCTTAAGTCTCTTATTTCAGAGATAGCCACAGTCGAATGAACCACCAACTATTCCAGCTTATGTTTTACGCAGCAGATGCCCTTTTAGCTGCACACTATGTGCAATTTAGTTTATTCAATTCAACTATAGCGCATGTGTTTGGACTGTGAGGTAAACCAGAGCACCCGGAGGAAACCCACACCAACACGGGAAGGACATGCAAACTCCACACAGAAATGCCAACTGACCCAGCCGGGACTTGAACCAGTGCCCTTCTTGCTGTGAGGCAACAGTGCTAACCACTGAGCCACCATGTCACCCAAGGAATGTTTTGATAGAGAATGCAATTTTTTTTTGAGGGAACACAAAATATCTGTCCAAAAAAACACAAATATCTTTATGAAGGAAAGCAAAACTTTTTAGAATGTAAAGATTTTTACAAGCACACTCTAGCACTAAATTCTCTGAGCACAAACAAGTTACTGTGTAACTGTAACTGGCACTTGTTAACTGTTGTGTGTATTGCCTCTTTTTGTTGAATCGCTGAATGCCGCCTCAATTGTAAGTCACCTTGGACAAAAGTGTCTGCTAAATGACTAAATTTAAATGTAAAAGAACACAAATGTCTTTATAAGGGAACACAAAATTTTCACAAAAGAATGCAAATATCTTTGTGAATGAACACAAATATTTTTATGAGGAAATGCTGAAGTTTATATTGCATGTTGATAATGCAATTTTTATGAGGGAACACAAATATCTGTGTGGATAAAAACACAAATATCTTTACGAGGGAAAGCAAAACTTTTTAGAATGCAAATATTTTCAAGGGAACACAATTATCTTTGCAAAAAAAATAAAAATATATTCTTGCAAAGCAATTTTTTTCAATCGTTTTGCAAAAGAATACAAATATCTTTTATCAGGGAATGCAAATATCTTTGTGAAAGAACACAAATATCTATAAAGGAATGCAAAAGTTTTGCGAGAATATTTTTTTATGAAGTAACACAAATATCTGTGCAAACAAACACATATATCTTCATAAAGAAAAGCAAAACTTTTTAGAATGCAAGTCAATTTTATGAGTGCAATTATCTTTGCAAAAGAACAAAAATATCTTTGCAAGAAAACACAAAAGTTTTACGAAAAATACAGATATTTTTCATAAGGTAATGCAAATATCTTTGTAAAAGAACTAAAATATTTTTACGCAGGAACACTTAAGTTTTGCGAGACAATACAAATTTTTTTTTTTACAAGAAAATGCAAATATCCAACCCAGGCTCGTTATTGATACGTACCACTATATACATTTCTGAAGAGCACCAAATACGTCCCAGGAGGTACTTTTTTGCAGTTTTTGTTTTCGCAAATTCACCAGAGGCCGCTGTGTACGCATTTTCAGATCTCAAATTTCTCTCGCTAGTGCCATTCACACCTGCTGTTCTCGGGTAAATCCACCAGAGGCCGCTGTCGTGACTGACTGACTGACTAACAAAACAATACCCCATCCATCCCCTTCCCTAATCCCAATCAATAGTGCTTTCAAAAGCACCAATTAACCTGCCCACCACAATCCCTAAACCCAACAAATAGTGTTTTCAATAGCAATCCAGAAAAAAAAGCCCTTACCTGATTTTTACCATGTTTTCACCCTGTTATTTACTTTTTTGTTTTATTTTTTGTTTTTGGTTTTTGTTTTACCTGCTTACTGAAACCGTTCTTCACCGGACTCGAACCCCATTGTCCCGGTCAACTCCACTCTGCATCTCAAGTCCGCCAATGTACATGGCAAGCTACTGGGCAAACTGGAGTTAAGCGGTCAGCTGATAGTTCGAAAAAAAGAAACAGAAGCCATCTGTGGCGTCATACTGCCCCGTATCGTTTATTTTAAAGGTGAAATGCAGTCATACATAGATCTGGATACATAATTTGCGCTCTCCAAAAATGTATACAGGGATACGTTTTCACAATGAGCGAAAGAACACTAAAATTTTTAAACTGGGACTCAAAATTTTTGTGAGAAAATGTGTTTAAAAGGGAATTTTGCGAGAGAATACATGGGAACCCAAAAACTTTGTGGGAGAATGCAAAAGATTATTAAAATATTTTTCTATCCCCTCCTGTTTTTTTCCACTACCATGTCCCTTTAGGGCTCCATAGAAACTACAAAAGAGTAAGCAGATTTTAATCTTGTAACTAAGAGCTCAAAATGCACTTTCGATTTAAGTCCAGACAGAGTGTTACTGTATGCAGCCATCACCTGTCATGTGAAGGTCAGAAAACTTCACCATCTAAACTTTGGGGAAGATTTCAGTGCGGTCTGAACTGCTGATGGATTTCAGATCAGTTGTTAGCTGGTGTCTTTCCCCCTCAATCACCAAAAGCACAAACACACAGCTGCCCGAGGCTACGAATGACTGACTGTCCTGCGTGTGAGTTTCTCTTGTCAGGAAGAGTCTTTTAATCCTGTGTCCCGTGGCCCATCCGCTGCTCTCGCCGGGCAGAGCTTCAGACGTTTGCTTGACACTGCCGAGTCTGCATTTCCAATCCATACCAGAAATAAAAAGAAGTGGTTGGTGAGTGATGAAATGCATTATTTAATGTACTCATCGACTGGTGTGAGATTATTTAATGTGCTTTTCAGAATGTGGTAATGCAGAATAACTTGACTTGACCGAATGTATTATAATCTGATGTTATGAGAACTAACTCAAGGTGAAGCGCTCAATAATTCAAAATTCATACACATTTCACTGGCACTGAATGTTACGACAGCTTTCAAACTAAGTATCTATATAGGAGGCAGAAATTTATTAAATAATACATCTGTCTAAAGAGAACTGTCACTGGTATTTCCTTTAGGAAACACAAATCTAAGGTAATAAAGTTGTGGTTTACTCAAGTTTATGATTTTAGGCTTTGATTCTGTTTATTTTTTTCAATTTTGTACCAGAGACACTTATAATGTACCGCTATATACATTTCTGGAGATCACCAAGCCTGTCCCAGGAGCTAAGTTATTTTTTTGCAGTTTTTGTTTTCACGAATCCACCAGAGAGTGATGTGTATGCTTTTTGAGATCACAAATTTCTCTCGTGAGTGCTATTCGTGCCTGCTGTTCCTGTGTAATGACTGGCTGACTGACTGATCGACAAACCCACCCAATATTGTTTTCAAAAGCACCAATTACCCCTTCCCCACCCACTTTCCTAAACCAAAGCGACAGTTTTAAAAAGCAATTCAAGAAAAGTAAAACCCTTGCCTGATTTTTACAACATTTTCAGATTTTACCATGTTCTCACCCTGTTATATACTTGTTTATTAAATTTTTTGGCTTCTGATTTTGGGTGCTTTCACACCTAGACTTTTGTTTCGGAACCTGTCTCATTTCCCCAGTTAGCGCGGTTCGTTTGGCATATGTGAAACCAGCAATCGTGCTCGGATCCGTGCCAAATCAATCGATACGAGATCGCCTGAATGAGGTGGTCTCGGCTCGATTGAAACGAACTCTGGAGCGGATTGATTGTAGTGAGAAAGCAAAACGATCTGAGTCCGGCTATATCACAGTGTATTATGGTTGTGTAATAGCCACATATACGGCTATATGAGGAGAGAATTATGAGTAGGGCGAGATGCCATTCCTACTGGTAAATGTGCGCTTCATGTCAAATACGAAAGTGAAAGTATGCTGACTATTAACGAGAGCCGTTTATCCGTTAGAAAAACTGACCGAACTGCAGTCTTGGTTTATCTGTTATTTCTCTCTATAATGTAAAGCCTATAATTCATAATTCTAGCCAAGGCTATGTATGAGAAAGTCTTACCTCTGATTTATACTGGGTGACGATGTCTGTGGGTGTCACCATTCAAAATTAAAGCGCAGCTTTCCGCTTATAATGTCTTGTTGCTCATTGCCATAAATTAAAATAAGGACGCATGACAGCTGAGCGAGATTATGCAAAATAAACCGTGAAACTCTGACCAATGTGAGGAGAGTTAACTCGCACGTGACTTGTTTTAGCTCTTTTGGTCCATTTAGAAACTTTGCCGTGTGAAAGCGAATCGCACCAAGTACAAAGTGCAACATTGTAACAATTTTAATCCCTGTTTCGGAACAAAACAGGTGTGAAAGTACCCTTTGTCGTACTTGATTTCTGGAAGCGTTCTTCACCAAACTTGAACCAGTCATGGTCAACTCTTCTCTGCGTCTCAAGTCCGCTGACGTACATGGCGAGCTAACTGGACAAACAACAGGTAACAGCAGGAAAGCCGTCCATATAAAGGTAATCGGTCAGATGGTATGTGCGAAAAGGAACAGTGTCATACCGCCCCGTAGCGTTTGTTTTCAAATACGAAATGCAGCCATATGTGCTTCTGGCTACATAATTTGCGATCTCCAGAAATGTTTTTCAGAATGAGCCTATGTCATTTTTTTAACTTGTGCACGAGAGTCAATGCATAACAAAAAGCAACATGTAATAGAGAGTGTTATATTCGTAATATTGAGATAATACTGTAGTTTTTTTTATGAATAATTTAAATTGTATACATTATCTGTTTTCATTCATTTTAGCTAGGTTTGCCATTTTTGCTTGAGTCTGAGATCTGGGCTAAAGGTTTACCTTCCAACAAGACAATGACTAAGCACAAAGCTAAAATAACGAAATAGTGGCTTCACAACAACTCTGTGAATGTTCTTAAATGGCCAAGCCAGAGCCCTGACTTAAACCCAATTGAGCATATTTGGAGAGACCTAAAAATGGCTGTCCACCAACGTTTACCATCCAACCTGACAGAACTGGAGAAAATCTGCATGGAGGAATGGCAGAAGATCCCCAAATCCAGGTGTGAAAAAATTGTTGCATCTTTCCCAAAAAGACTCATGGCTGTAATAGATCAAAATGGTGCTTCTACTAAATACTGAGCAAAGGCTCTGAATACTTAGGACCATGTGATATTTCAGTTTTTCTTTTTTTAATGAATCTGCAAAAATGTCAACAATTCTGTGTTTCTCTGTCAATATGGGGTGCTGTGTGTATATTAATGAGAAAACAAAAATTAATTTAAATTATTTTAGCAAATGGCTGCATTATAACAAAGAGTAAAAATTTAAGGGGCTCTGAGTACCTTCCACACGCACTGTATATGTAGTACTGTCACGGTCACCATCGATCCAGTCTGTGCAGATTGCTAACGGACTACAAATCTGCTGGTATATGGACTACAAGCTCCAGTCATGCACCACACACACACCTGTTCCAGATCACGATTGATTACCCTCACACAGCTGGGAGCTGCTCAAAGACTGATTAGATGGAATTTAAATACAGCACACACACACGTCAGTACTGAGTCTTGTTATACTGATTGTGAACATTACGACACGTTTTCCTTACCTTGCTTTGCTGTGTTTTTGACCCTCGTCTTGTTTGTTTGTTTATGTTGTCTGCTACCTGCCTTTTGACCATTCGCCCGCTTATTGACCACGACTCTGGATTGCCCGTATGCATCTGTTTGCTCCTGTGTTGACTGTTGCTTGCCTGACCATCTCTGTTTAATAAACCTGCATTGGGATCCGCACTCCTGTTGTCAGCGTCCTACTTCAAATTACAGATACACACACATACATAGAAACAAAACTATACAAAAAAACTGCTACACAGATATTTAAATTTATATATAATTTTTTATCATTTACACATATATTTTATATCTAAATATAAATACAATGTTCTCAAATATATGCATACATGTGTAAATATTAAATATACATAATAAATATACACAGTACAGATTCATATATTATGTCAAAACAAACTTTTATTTTGGATGCGATTAATCGCGGCAAATTTTTGCCCAAAACAAGTTTTTATTTTTAGATTTTTTCTTTAGTTTTATTTATAACATGTATAATGTATAACATATATAAACTTGTAAAGCGTTTTAATTGTATTCTAGCATTATTCTAGGATAATATAGCATAATTCTAGTATAATCTTTTTATTTCATGCAACAAATTTTAGTTTTATGACTTAAAACAACAAAATACCAAAAAAAAAGACAAAGTATATACAGTATATGATGTAAAAAAATTGTTGTAAAAAAATATATGCATAGACATGTAAAAGTTTGAATCAGAATGTTTTAGAAGGTAAATAAATAAGTAATAAATAAAAAAGTTCTCGAAAAAGTAATAAATAATTTCCATTAGATACATTCTGAATGCTGATGCAAGTCATTTTCAGATGGTGAAGGATTATTTTCACCTTACACTGAACATTCTGTCAATATTTACTCACCTACATATGATTCAAACCCTATATGATGGTGCTTTTCTGTAAAAGAAAAATTATGACATTAGAGATCATTTTTAAGCTCATAAAAGCATTGTCAAATACTGTAACTCATAGGTCTTGTGCACAATGTTGTAATACTTAAGACTTAAATGTTTATAACAACCCTAAACTCAAATGTTTGAGGAAAATCAATGCTTTACTGGTTTGCAAAAATGTACTGGTTTGTTATTTCCATCCGTCTCCCGGCTGACTTTCAAAAGAACTCAAACTGAGATAATTTACGCTAGGCATTTGCAAAGAAAATCTTGTGAATTAATTACAACCACTTACCATTTAGAGGAAGTAAATCCTCAACGCAAAAAAATCTCGAGACACGGGAGGTGACATGCTTTTAAATACCAACAAAACAAGCCACACAACAGGAATCTGATTGTCTTGTATTTTTCGAGCATTATATTAAATCTAAAATTAACATAATTTATTTATTTTTTGTATTTTACGAAGCACGGTTTGATCATTTGGAACACTGCTATTTTTATTCTAATTAGCATAACATTCTCATTTGAATCAGTTCCGCGATATGGGTCAAATACCGATTGTTACCTCCACGTGTCTGGAGTTATGCTGAGATCTGCATTAAATAAATTGAGCCCCTATTATTTTTTCCAATTACGTTTCAGCCAAACGTGATTAAAAGATAAGTGTGAAAGCGCTGACGTTCCCCTCCAGTAGACTGGAGCGCATCACTCCGCCTGAGGCCAAACCTTTCAACAAACAACAAAGGTTTGAAACCCCTGTGCCAAAACACATCCATCTGAATTTCCAGCTTAAACTACCAAAACTCATGTTCATTTTGCCAGTACATGATAGTTGTAAATAACACAAATCTGGCTGGTTATGGTGACAGCTGATAATTAGACCACATTTTTACATTTTCTGGTGCTAAGATGTCCTAAGATGTTGCCAGAGACATTGGCATTATTAGGATGCCATGCTGGAGTGGGTATTTGGACATTTGCTGTGGCAAACTGAAATCACCATCAGAACAAATACAATGTGATATTTAAAAATTATTCAAAAAGGTAATGATTCGCACTCATCAAGTAATTGCTTTGTGCTGTTTTTATTTTTACATTCTTCGGGTGATTCAAAAACACAAACGGCACAATGCCTTCCTCAGTGTGTGACACAATCCTCTCACTCCACCCTTTTATCCTATAGTCAATTACATTGCGTCATTAGTTAGACGGCAACTCGATGATCAAAAAAACAATCTCATTTTCATTTCATTATTTCATGATTAACTACATAAGGACTATTTACCTTCATATTTAAAACATTATTTTACAAAGAAATAGCATATCAGTTATCATCATTTGCCAAGTGTACATCAATACAATGAAAATCCGATAGTCCATAACATTAAAAAATACATTTGACGGTCACTCGATAATTAAAGACAATCTTACCTTCACCTCAACACACATAACTAACCACACAAGAAATATTTACCCTCACGTTCAAAAAACATTATTTCACAGGAAAATAGCATGTTTACATCAATATAAAGTAATTCCGACAGTCCAAAACATAAAAAAAAATACATTTGTTATATTGTGTTAATTATCTAGACGGCTACTCGATGATTACCAACAGTCTCTTTTTTATTTCAACATATCATAATCAACCACACGAGAAATACCCTTACCTTCAAAAACATTATTTTATAGGAAAATGGCATATCATTTATCATCATTCCCTTATTCATGTCTACGTCAATACAGTGAAATTCCGACAGTTCAAAAACAATAAAAATTAATTTTCATCTCATTATTTGTGTCACTACAACTTCAAAATCCATGATTCCATATTTGAAAAATTAAAAAGAATAAATGATTTTGCCACTCAAACATACAGTTGTATTAGTCTTGTGTGATATTTATTCCTTTTCAATATTTCTCAAGTGATATTTAACGGATTAAGGACATTTTCACAGTATGCCAGAATGTTTTTTTAATGGGAAAAAGTCTTATTTGTTTTATTTCGGCTAGAATGAAAGTAGTTTTAAATTTTTTTAAACCATTTTAAGGTCAATATTTTTAGCCCCCTTATTAGCAATATCTTTTTCGATTGACTAAAGAACAAACCATTGTTATACAATGACTTGCCTAATTAACCTAATTAACATAGTAACACATGGCGTGTGTACAGTAGTTAATATTTGAAGTGGATCAAAACAGTTTTTCAAAATTGTCCTAAGACAAGATTGAGTGCTGTTCGATAACTTTGGCACAACTTTGATGCAAGGTTTTGAACCACTTCAAATGTTGACTCCCGTAGTTTGTGTAAATTCCATTCATACTATATAGAACATGGGTGACCATCCCTGTTCCTGGCGATCGACCTTCCTGCAGATTTCAGCTCCTACCCTGATCAAACACACCTGAGGAGCACTTGATAATTACAGGCGGGTGTGTTTGATATGGGCTGCAACTGAAAACTGTAGGAAGGTTGATCGCCAGGAATAGGGTTGAGCACCCCTGATATAGAACCAAATCGCATACGTATTCCATTAAAATCAACTCATTTTCATTTCTATAGCACATTTACAATGTAGATTATGTCAAAGCAGCTTAGCATAGAAGTTCTAGGAAATTGAAACTGCGTCAGTCCAGTTTTAAGAGTTGATTTTTAATTTAGTTCAGTTCAGTATAGTTTAATTTTCACTGCTGAAAGCCCAAACACTGAAGAGCAAATCCATCAATGTGCTCCACAAGCGCCACAAGTCCCAAACCAAGCAAGCCAGTGGCGACAGTGGTGAGGAAGAAACTTCACCAATTGATGAAAGGGAAGGAAAAGATACAGTACCTCAAGAGAAACCAGGCTCAGTTGGGCACAATCATTTCTCCTCTCGCCAAACTTCTTGTGCAGAGCTGCAGTCTAGGCGCCGGAGGCTGGAGAACACTAGATGTCCATTATGGAGAAGCTGCAGGTGTAAGTAAGTTGGTAGGTGTTCAGGTTTGCAGATGGGATCAATGCAGAAAACTTATGTACTATTCTATGCCAGTTTCTAGTATAAATTGTGCACATAGTGCATTTACACTGAAATATTCTTTTTATCCTAAATAGAATAAGTGCACTTTACATACCTGGAGGATCCACTTATTTAACTGTTAGACAGAAGTGTAAAATGTTAGACACTTCACACACTCAACAGATGCAGTTTTACTGTGGAAGAAGCAGAGATATCAGGCGCTGGCGCTGGATTGCAAAAGCAAAATTCTCCTACGAAAGTAATTATGCCCCCTCCGATTGGAAATGCGGTTATACTCATGGCAGTTACTATTTAATAGATTGGTCATAATTTCAACATTTAGGAACTGTCCAGCGTTATCTGGGAAACGGTTTGAATTACCAGTTAGTAAAAAACGTTAGTGTTCCATTTGGGACGGCACTGAATTTATACTGTATGCCATGCTGTTGAGTGTGTAAGTGCAGGTTGCAACATAGGCTCATTCTGAAAACGTATACAAAGGAACGTATGGCCGCATTTGTCTTAAAACCAGCTGACCGATTACCTTTGTGTAGACGGCTTTCCTGCTGTTACCAGTTTGTCCAGTGGCTCACCATGCACGTCAGAGGATTTGAGATGCAGAGCAGAGTTGTCTGTGACAACGTGGTTTGATTCCGCTGAAGAATGGTTCCAGAAAGCAGGTAAGATAAAAACAAAAGGGAAAAAATAAAATAAACAAGTAAATAGCAGGATGAGAATATGGTAAAATCTGAAAATGTGGTAAAAATCAGGCTGCCGCGAGGCCTTTTTTTCAGGATTGCTTTTCAGAACATTGTCCGTTGGGTTAAGGTGGGTGGGTTGGGGGGAGATTGGTCGGTCGGTCGGTCGGTTGGTCAGTCAGTCAGTCAACAGCGGCCTCTGGTGGATTTACGCAAAAACAGCAGGTGCAAATGGCACTAGTGAGAGAAATCTGAGATCTCAAAAAGCGTACACAGCTGCCTCTGGTGGATTCGCAAAAACCAAAAACTGACACCCTATGTACTGTATATAGGGGTACGTAGTCAGAATGAGCCTGGATTGGAATAAGTATAGTGCATAGGTGTTTAGTCTATAGTGTGTGCCATTTGGGTTGCAGTGTTGGTTTAAAATCACACTTTTCTAACAGTTGTGTAGTAAAATCAAATTCGAATGTAATACCTACTTGAGTAATATGCAATTCTGAATGCAGCCAATGTGTTACTTCTTAAATGTACTAGCAATTTACCTACACCAAATGTACTTGTGTACAAAACGGTTCCTTAGCCACTTGCAAAGTAACAAATAGTCAACTACACAGTTTAACACTTAAAAGTTTTGTCTCACAGTCCCACATTTGTGAATTATAACCTCACTTGATTCCTTAATTGGCTTCATCGGGATGCTAGACCTGCAATACTTTGAGCGCAAAAAAGTGGTTTACTTTGTTCCGCCGTGTTTCTGTGGTCCCCGAACGCACTTTAATTGAAATTGTCCCCCATTGTTCACTCCGACAGTTTTGATTTACAGAGATAAGCGACTTTGCCGTGACCTTGGCGGGCTGTGACATGGGTCATGGGCTTAGGTGCTTTTGCAAGCATCCTCAATCAACTCGGACTGGCTCGGATTAAACCGCACCATTGGCCCACAAAGATTAGTCCTTTATTTGCTCCGTCGTCTCTTTCTTCTCCGTTGGCGGCATCCTGAGGAAGGGGGGGAGGAAACGTGTAAACAGTGCTTCAGTCAGCAGCTTGGCAGCCCCTTTAGTTCCAAATGACCAATGATATTGATTACATAACACTGCATGGTCCACTCCATTGCCCTTCTATTGTACGAGCTTATCAAACGAGGTGCACAAAGCAAATTCATTTACTGTTTACTGTCCCTGAGAGGGTGGAGTTCCATGTGTGAAAACATTCAGGGATATGAGCTTTCTTTGGGTTTATGCTCTTCAGATCAAACAAACAAACAGGCAATTATTCAAAATTCCCAACTGGCAGCTATTAATGTATTTTTTCGGTGGTAAATTAAGTGAGGTTTGGTAACACTTTATAATAACTACACACTATGAATCATTTATTAAGCATTAGCAAATAGTTAATTCATTATTTGTTAAGCATTAACTCTACATTATTAGACGTTAATAAGCAGTTTATTATTACAGCTACAAATGTTGTGTTCTTGACTTGTATAACATGTATAATGGGTCATTTATAAAGGATTTACAAAGCTTACATAACACATATTTTGGGAAAACGCTTTGAATTAAAAAAAAAAAACCTCTGGGCAAATTTATTACCCTTTTGTTATGTTCGAGATGAAAACATCCACTAAATTGGTGAAGTTTTTTCCTTGCCGCTGTCGCCACTGTCTTGCATGGTTCAGGATCTGTAGAGCTGCGCATCGATGGATTTGCTCTTCAGTGTTTGGACTCTCAGTGTTTGATTATTACAGTAAACCACACTGAACTGAGCTAAACTGAACTGAACTTAAACACTGAAAACTGGACTGACACTGTTTCAATTGAAGCTGAAGCTGCTTTGACACAATCTACAATGTAAAAGCACTATACAAATAAAGGTGAATTGAATTCAATTAAACTGCTGTAAAAAAAAATGTTTTGCATAAATCTGTTAATCAACCGTAGTCCTGATCAAAACTGCTAAATTGTTTAGAAAATTACAGGATTTTAACTCTTTAATTGCCAAATTCATAAATGATGTCACTGATTTGGTGAAAAAACACACACAAAATGGCGTTTTTTCAATATAAAAAGTTATTGTGGTCTGGATTTTTTTTTACCTTTTATCAAATTCATGTGAAACAACATTGTTTTTGCCCCATTGACTTCCATTATAATATCCATTTTTTGATTACAAAACGACGACACCATATAATCATGCATTTTTGATTGTTGGTGGTTTTCCCTGTTGGGAAGAAATAAAATTTGTTATTTTTACTGTTGATCATCAGTTGGCACCATTAACCCTTTAGATGGGCCTGTGCAAAAAAAAGCTTAGTCTCTGGATTTTATATGGAGTATAACAGCAAATAAAGTGTGTGTATGTGTGTCTGTGAGAGTGACCTTTGCGCATTTACCTTGATCTGTCTGAGAAAATCAAAATGTGCATCTCAGCTCTCAGAACTACATGGAGTAAACAAAAACAAGACTGTATTTATGCTCCATCAAATTTGGTTATAATGGAAGTCAATGGGGCAAAAACAGCCACCAACAGTAAACTAGAATGAAAAAATGAAATGAAAATCTAACATTGCATCAAAGCCAATGTTATTACTAATCGTTCACATGTCCAAGACTGTGATAAAATGTTAAAAAAAATCCAGTCAATTACTTTTTATATTGAAAATACGTCATTTTGTGTGTGTTGTTTTCACCAAATTAGTGACATAATTTGTGAACTTGGCAACTAAAGAGTTAAAAATCCTGTAATTTTTAAAAACTTTTAGTAGTTTTGATCAGCACTGAGGTTGATTAACAGATTTCTGCAAAACAGCAGTTTAATTCAGTGGAAGATTTCATCCCTAACATAACAAAGAGGTAGTAAACTTGAACAGTGAACAAGGGTTAATATAGAGTTAATGCTTAGCAAATAATGAATTAACTATTTGCTAATGCTTAATAAATGATTCATAGTGTGTAGTTATTATAATGTGTTACAGAGGTTTCATTCATAAAGTTTGCATCTTCTTAACCTTGTTTATTAAAGGAACAGTGCATATATATTATTTCTTCCAGTTTTTCCCTCTTGTGATCACATGGAGAAACAGCGCTGTTTACTACTTACATTTTAGGCTTCTGTTATAATGCAGATCTGTGCAGTCTATTAAAACACAGCACATTAAAGCATCTTTGGTGTTTCCCTGTTTTCTGTAAAACCAATCTGGAAATTGAGGGCATGTGACATTATTAGTATGAACTTACACGAAATGATCTGTCTCGAATATAAATTGCATATTTTTCTAAATTTGAACATTTGAACATATATTTGAAACATTTGGAATAATGCAACATAATTCCTTAAAATATACAGAATAACACCGTTTTAGTAGTTATTAGATATTTTTACTCACCCCTTTGATGTTCTGGAACATGTATCATGCAATATTGTATATACACTGTAAAAAAAATAAAAAGTTGAGTTAACTTAATATTTTAAAGCAACCAGCTATAAAGAAATTGAGTTTATTAAACCTCAGTGGTTGAAGTTGTGTCAAATAATTTTTTTAAGTTGACCAAAAAGGCTGGTTTAAGTCAAGTATACTTTATGGAATAATTTGGCACAACTTCAAACACTGAAGCTTAATAAAGCTTTAAAATTTTAAGTTAACTCAACTTTTTATTTTTTGAAGATATGGAGAAATAAAAAAAATTAAGTCTCCTCAACTGAATATTTTACTTTCATTGAACAAACAGTTCCAAACATGCAGCTGAATCATTTTTATGAGTAAATTCAACTCTGAGCTCAAAAATATGTCCACCTAACTTACAATTTTAATCTGAGTTAACAATCTGTAAGTTGGATTTTTTTTACAGTGTAGTAATATACCGTACATACATTTGTCAATACTGTTACATAATAAAACAGTATGTCTTTGTCTTGTCATTCTGTTGAAACTTCTGTCATGAAAACAAATTCCTCATACGTGTTAACATACCTGGCTATAAAGCTCTTTCTAATTCAGATTCTCCTGATGCTTAGCATATTTTTCCCAGTGGATTTCCTTGCTTCTCTTTTTCATTCAATGTCAGTGAATGGAGATTCAGTGTGTCAAGATCCTGAATGACAAAATAAAGACTATTTATAGTCAAATAAGAGGCATAAACATCAAAAAGTATGATTTATCGACTTTATAGGGTAGATTTACAAGCAATTAGGCGACACGGTGGCTCAATGATTAGCACTATCGCCTCACAGCAAGAAGGTCGCTGGTTCGAGTCCCGGCTGGGTCAGCTGGCGTTTCCGTGTGGAGTTTGCATGCTCTCCCCATGTTGGTGTGTGTTTCTTCCAGGGGCTCTGGTTTCCCCCACAGTCCAAAGACATGAGGTATAGGTGAACAGAATTAGCTAAATTGGCCGTAGTGTATGAGTGTGAGTGAATGAATGTGTATGGGTGTTTCCCATTACTGGGTTGCAGCTGGAAGGGCATCCGCCGTGTAAAACATATGCTGGATTAGTTATTCCGCTGTGGCAACCCCTGATTAATAAAGGGAGTAAGCCGAAGGAAAAGGAATAAATGAATATACTATGACATATATAAACAGCTGAATAAGTGTCTTTTTGTTTTGTTTTTAACAGCCACCATCTCGAGACACTTTCATTGCCAGAACATTCTGCCAGAAAATGTTTTGTCTTGTACACAACGTCAAGAATATGTGTTTGGAATGACATGATGATACTAGCGGTCAGTGTCAGCCAGTGACCATGTTTAAAAATGCTTTTAGAATATAGAATTACTTTAAAAAATAGTTTTTTTTTTTACATTTTGACTTAAAATGAATGCAAGGACAGTTAGATTTTCTTTTTTTAGATGCAAAATTTGGTGGATGCAGGGAGAGTGTCATACATTGATTAAAAATATAGATTCTTAATCTATTATTATAGATTTTTAGCTGAATCGGCAGTGATTGATAAATTGCAAGTCAGCAGCCACCAGAGGACCAAGAGTCAAAAAAAGAAAAAGAAAACCATACAGGAAAAACTAAATTAATAGTCATAGTATTAATATGATGATGATAAATGGATCAATTAGGAAGCAAAACAATCAGTCTGATTCCTTTTTTATTATTTTGTATGCTGTATAAACAAACAGCATCAGCTCATATGTGAAGTTTTTAGCGTTTCACTTCATAAAACTCCACAATGTATCATCAAAAAACACGGGCATTACTATTATTTTGTCTGTGTATGTTTTATTTACTCTCAAAGTGCCATTGACTTGCATTGTGTGAATTTCCAAAAATCGTGGTTTTAGCTAAAAGCCTATTTCTTGATAGCCTAAGGGTAAGTAAATTTCAATCTTTGGGTGAATTATCCAATTAAATGAAAAAAATCCTCTTCTATAGGCACTTAAATGGGATAGTGCTTTCACGTAAATCTGGCCCTATCATATTGTTGAAATTTAAGTTGATTTGGGCTCAAGAGCCATTGATTCGTTTTAA
Source organism: Danio kyathit (assembly GCA_903798195.1). Lineage (NCBI taxonomy): Eukaryota > Metazoa > Chordata > Actinopteri > Cypriniformes > Danionidae > Danio > Danio kyathit. The sequence continues at coordinate 47,141,431 of LR812533.1, forward strand.
CCCTTATGGGCTGTTTGGGATGCTTTCATCCATTCTGGGCTGATTTTGAGTCTTAAATTGGCCACAACTTTCTCTGTGTATCAGCAAATGAGATGATCTTTGGTGACAAATCTTATTTTGACACATATTTTGGTAAAATGCGTTGAAATTTATAGAACAATACACTTTGGGCAAATTGATTACCCTTTCATTATGTTAGTAGCTATTTTTGTCCTTTTGACTTTTTTTGAAAAAAAAAGTTCATTACAATGGAAGTCAATGAAGCAAAAACAGCCCCTAACATAACAAAAGGGTAATAAATTTGCCCAGAGTGTATTGTTATATAGATTTGTAAAATTAAGATTGCAAAGACATGACACTATATAATTATGCATTCTTAATTGTTGGTTGCTTTCCCTGTTAGAAAGAGGTACAATTTGTAATTTTTGCTGTTGATCATCAGTTCAATCAAAAAAATGTGATTACAATGGAGATCAATGGGGCAAAAACAGCCACTAACATAACAAAAGGGTAAAAAGGTAGTAAATTTGAGCAATACACAAGGGTTAAACAATATAAGAGAGTAAAATGTAAGTAGATAACTATCCCTAAGTGTTATATGTGTAAGTAACTATCCCTTTAAGAAGTTACCACAGCAGTCACGTGTCTAATGCATTCATTGGCTTCCATCATTAGAGCCGGTAAGTCTCACTGAAGTGTGAAGTGAGTTTATTTCACATTAACGCTGTTCATTCCAGTGACCTTGCTTACTGTAATTGATATTAATTGCCTGTCACACATCTTGTTCTGTATACATACTTGGCCGAATCTTTGCTCTCCTGCTTTCAAGCCGAATAACACCATGAATTATTGAAAAGTCATATATTCCTCATGCCTAGTCAAGAGAAAATTGATTGTGGAGGATAAAGCTGTCAAGCTGCTTACACCGGCCTGTAGCTGCTTTACTGTAGCGTTTCAATCCAAATAATCGAATGATTCACAGAGGCCATTGATCCAATGAACCAAGTTATGAATAGAATTAAACGTGCTCTGTGTGAAACGGGGAGGTATGAACAACGTTTGGAATTATTCAAAGAAATAAACATGATTTTTATGGTTTTTGCACATTATATCAGTCTATAAAATACTTAATATTGGCTATGCATCTGACATATCATGCAGGATCTGAATAGTGTGCGTGCTATATATAAACCAAGTTAGAAATTGTAATGAATGAAAAACAATTACGTGAATTTACATTTAGCAATGCTTTTATCTAAAGCAAGTTGTATTGAATTAAAGGCATACATTTTTAATTAGTTAATGCATTCTCTAGAAATCAAACTCGTGACCTTGGCCTTACTCTACCGATTGAGCTACGAGAATACATAAATAATAATAAATGTTATATACAGTTGAAGTCAGAGTTATTAGCCCCCCTTTGAATCTATTTTTCCTTATTTAAATATTTCCCAAATGATGTTTAACAGAGCAAGGAAATTTTCACAGTATGTCTGATAATATTTTTTCTTCTGGAGAAAGTCTTATTTGTTTTATTTCGGCTAGGATAAAAGCAGTATTAAAAAGCCATTTTAAGGACAAAATTATTAGCCCCTTTAAGCTATATTTTTTCCTGATAGTCTACAGAACAAACCATCATTATACAATAACTTCCCTAGTTACCCTAACCTGCATAGTTAACCTAATGAACCTAGTTAAGCCTTTAAATGTCACTTTAAGCTGTATAGAAGTGCCTTGAAAATATCTAGTCAAATATTATTTACTGTCATCATGGCAATGATAAAATAAATCAGTTATTAGAAATGAGTTATTAAAACTATTATGTTTAGAAATGTGTTGAAAAAATCTTCTCTCTGTTAAACAGAAATTGGGGAAAAAAATAAACAGAGGGGCTAATAATTCAGGGGGGCTAATAATTCTGACTTCAACGGTATATGCACATTAATAAAAAAAAGTAGGAGAGCACTTGAAAATTCTGTTTCTCAGGATGTGATGGATTTACTAGGAATGTTAGGTTTGAGTAATATATTAATATTTGTTTTATTCTATACAAGTCTGATAAGACAAATGACATTTGGTTTGATATTCACGAATGACAGTTGGTTAAAATGACATGTTGTGATTGGAGTTATTGCAACAAGTATTGCTTTCTTACATTTTCTTTACATATTTCTAAACTAATTTACAGCTTACTCTAAAATTGCAAATCAGAGTTTTACTCACCCTTATGTTGTTCTGGAACATTTAATATTTTTTCCAGTGGTAAATAATGTGGAAGGATGTCCTCGCTTCTCTTTCAATTTAATCACAGTGAATGAAGAATCGGCCTGTCAAGATCCTGAATGATAAAAAAGGCGAATTAAAGTCAAATAAAAAAATCATAAATGTAGAAAATTATGATTTATAGGCTATATAGGCTAGATTTGCTAGCAGATTTACTAATAAAACAATCTCAAATTTGTTTGTTTGTTTTTCCCTCCATAATATAACAAAGGTCAAAATACCCAATGTTTTTTTTATGTTGTCATTGGAGTTATTGCAACAAATACTGCTTTCTTACTTTTTACTAAGTTAAAACAATCTGTTAATTAGCATCGATCCATCCTGCCTTGTATCAATGGTTCAGGCTGGTGGTGGTGGTGTAATGGTGTGGGGGATATTTTCTCTGCACAATTTGGGCCCATTAGTACCAATTGAGCATTGTGTCAACCCCACAGCCTACCAGCGTATTGTTGCTGACCATGTCCATCCCTTTATGACCACAGTGTACCCATCTTCTGATCGCTACTTCCAGCAGGATAACGCACCATGTCATAAAGCGCGAATCATCTCAGACTGGTTTCTTGAACATGACAATGAGTTCACTGTAATCAAATGGCCTCCACAGTCAACAGAACTCAATAGAGCAATAGAGCACCTTTGGGATGTGGTGGAACGGGAGATTCGCATCATGGATGTGCAGCTGACAAATCTGCAGCAACTGCGTGATGCTATCATGTCAATATGGAGCAAAATCTCTGAGGAATATTTCCAGTACCTTGTTGAATCTATGCCATGAACGATTAAGGCCGTTCTGAAGGCAAAAGGGGGTCCAACCCGGTACTAGTAAGGTGTACCTAATAAAGTGGCCGGTGAGTGTATATGTTTATGTTAAAATAAACATACTTGGAAAGAAAATGGCATCTTTTTCTCATTTTGACCAAGGATCATTTTATGCCATAAATGACAATATTTTTTATTTAAAATATTTTTTTACATTTTAAAATAACTATAAATTGAATATTTATGTATTACCACATTGTGTAATTAGTTTAAATAATCTAAACACCTAATAAATCATATATTAAGATAAAAAAAATAGCAAGGTAAGGTATGTACATTTATTAAAGACTAACTAAAAATAATACAATTAAAAGCATTCAAAATTAATGCACCAAATTAATTAATTAATGGATAACATTTTAAATAATTAATTAATTAAATGTTATAAGCAAACTACCAGGGCTGAAGGCTGTTTATTTGTTGCATAAAGTTATGAATTGTTCTTCCATTAGAACCCGAGTTTCGTTCTACCACCAAAATCTTTGTACCTGTCCAACCCCACTTTCATTCTATTTACAGAGCTGTTGGCAAATGAGATCCAAAGCAATAGCCTTGCACTCAAAAAATGCTGCTTGTTTAAACTACTTAGTTAAAATGATCTGAAATAACACAATTCTTGAGATTTTTTTGGTGGGGGGACAACCTAATTGTTTTATGTCCAATCCACTTAAATTTGTCAAGTTAACTTAATCGATCTGTGTTGAGACAGCATGAATGAATTGTGTGCATTTCTTTACAGTGTGTGTACGACTCCTGCCGACCGTAGGACAGTCGACTTGAGAGAAAATGAGAATTAAAGGACTATTTAGAGGAGCCAGACTTGAGCAGAATCCTGGAAGTGCAAGCCTTTGAAGACTTCCATCCTAATCCCGTCTGCACCCATGCCGCCCTCCACAGCTTTAATTCCTGAAGTCTAAGCCCTTCTCCTGCCGAATTCAGACAGAGGGTCAATGCAGAGCGCAGAGATAGGAGTCTCGAGTTGTTAGGATTGAAACGAAACAGATCACACCGTATATACCCTGAATATGCGACATTAATCCAGTATGGATAGTAAGAGGATAGAGAACTATTGTTGGGGAATTCACGTCTGAAGTTGAATGCTTGTTTTATTTTAATAATGGGCTATGCTTAGCATTGTTTGGGTGCTCAACGGTCGATTATTTTGCAGCTGTAAGTGGGCTGTCAATATCCTGCGGGTAATATCGAAAGCCAACTGGTATAACACTGGCTAAGACTAATCCAGGATTTAAAAGAGTTTTAGCATCAGCAGCGCCGTGCCTGGTTTAATTTTTTCAGACTGAGGATAGCAATCAATAAGTAATCAATGTAAAAAATGTAATGTTTCACATCACGGCCGATCAGCCAACAGTGAAATGAGGAACGCTTCACTGAGGATTTTCTCAAAGATCCATAAAGGCGGACGATATATTTCATGTTTGTCCTGGCATTGTGTTAGAAGAATGACTGTGGTCGTACTTCTTAAATGGGCGCCACTTTTGATTTACACGCCAACAATAAGAAGCTCTAGAAAGATAGATGGAGACGACAAGTGAGAAATGGAGGGTGATTTGTGCTCGAGGGCCACTCTATCTTTAAGAGTAAAAAAAATGAGAGAGATTAATGCCTTGAGATATGAATTGGAACCAAAGTGCTCATTTGCTTTTAAAACAAAAACAAATCCGTGAGACTGCTAGTCAATATGTGGGATACACCACTGGACAAAGGTCAGGGTAAAGGAGGGGTTATATCAATGATCATTAACATACGAGTCAGAGGTTGGTCATGTGACGCAAATTTCATCGCCTATTGGTTTTGAAAGTCTTGGAAATTGCACAAAAAGGAACTGGTGGCAGGGGATTACTTAATTTGTTTATAGTTTATTGCCCTTTTATGATGTTTTAAAGAAATAATTATCCAGGTTTACAAAATAAATACATTTTGGTCAAAAACTAAATGAATAAAAGTGTAATATTGAGTGTAACAATAGTTTATTTACCAACAATGTATTAGCCATGTTAGGACAAGAATTATTTGATGACATTTTAAAAGACTAGGATAGTGCAACAACAAAATACTAACACAGTAACAATGGTAATGGTAATAGTCCATTAGTTAGTTATATTTACCAACATTAACTATATAAATAATCTTGTAAATCATTTATTAATCAAAGTTCAACATGAACTAATGCATTATTAAAATCCAAAGGTAAAATGAACTAACCTGAACTAACATTATTACTAACGTACTAACATTAACGAAGATGATTAAATGCCATAATAAATGTATCACAAATTGTTTTTTCAAATACATTAATTAATGGACCTTTTTTTTTAAATGTTACCCAAAATACTAATAAGTCATCTTCATTTTAAACCCCTTTATTTTGCCACTGTCCTTCAAACCACATGATTTTAGCCATATGCAGACACCAACATGGGATATTTTAACTTTTTAAAATAAAACTAAATCTTTTATTCAGCAAGGATATATTAAATTATTCAAAAGTGACAGTAAAGGTATTATAATGTAAAAAAAAAAAGGTTCCATATTTCATAATTCACCATTTCCCCCCATTTATTTATGGCTATAAATTGCATTATGGGATTTTGATCTCTGCTCTGTCGATTGTTGATGTTAAAAATTCATTTAAGTATTTTATTTAAGTATCATAGCGCAACGACAAAATACTAATAAGTAATATTAATGTTAAACATTTTTATTTTGCCACTTTCCTTCAGTCTACATGTTTTTAGACATATATGGAGACACCAAAATGGCATATTTTAACTGTTTAAAATAAAATAAATCTTTTTTTCAGCAAAGATTCATTCATTCATTCATTTTCTTTTTTCAGCTTAGTCCATTTATTAGTCAGGGGTCGCCACAGCAGAATGAACCGCCAACTTATCCAGCATATGTTTTAGACAGCGGTTGCCCTTGCAGCTGCAACCCATCACTGGCAAACATCCATACACACTCATTCACATACATACACTAGTGACAATTTTAGCTTACCCAATTCACCTATGCCACATGTCTTTGGACTTGTGGGGGAAACCAGAGCACCCGGAGGAAACCCACGCGGACACGGGGAGAACATGCAAACTCCACATAGAAATGCCAACTGACCCAGCCGAGGCTTGAACCAGCGACCTTCTTGCTGTGAGGCAACATCGCTATCCACTGCGCCACTGCGTCACCCATTAAAGATGTTACAATGTAAAAAAAAAGGCTCCATATTTTATAATTCACCATTTCCCCCATTTATTTACAGTTATTAATTGCATTATAGGATCATGATCTCTGTTCTGTCAACTTCTGATGTTAAAAATTCAACTCTGCAGATTAAGTGACTTTTACCAACATTTTAGTAGTATAAAACAATATATTGAATAAGAAACAATATATAGAGAATAAAGTCTGTAAAATAACCGAAAAAAAAGTACTGACAGCCTATTACCAGGTTTTTGTACCAAAATTTATAACACCAATACAGACAATATATCACTTCATTTATTAAAAATGTCAATAAAAGGAACTTGTTCAAACTTTTAACCATCAAAAGTTGTTAGAGAAAAGATGAAGGTCCCATAATTCAGTCATTCATTCCTTTTACTTCGGCTTAGTCCCTTTATTCATCAGTGGAATGAACCACCAACTTATACATGTTTTACAGAGCGGATGCCCTTCCAGCTGCAACCCAGTACTGGGAAACATCCATACACTCTCATTCACACACATACACTACGGCCAATTTAGTTTATTCAATTCACCTATAGCACATGTCTTTGGACTGTGGGGGAAACCGGAGCACCCAGAGAAAACCCATGCCAACACGGGGAGAACATGCAAACTCCACACAGAAATGCCAACTGACTCAGCCAGGACTTGAATTAGTTGCTGTGAGGTGACAGTGCTAACCACTGAGCCACCGTGTCGCCCAAGGTCCCATAATGCAATTCAAAATGAAGCAAATATATATGAATCACAAAAAAAAAAAAACTAAAAGCGGTTAATTTACTGATATTTTTGTACACAATTTGACCCAAAACATGTATTTCAAATAAATCTCATCACAGCTTCACATATATTAATATTTGACTGTATTTGTGACCTAATAATCAGATCTTTTAGTGGAAAAAATAAATGTGTTTAACGTGACACCAATAAGACATTTAGATTAGATTAATAAACTCTTAGATTACATTAGATTAATCATGACTAAAACTCTTTTGTGACCTCCTGACCTATTTCATGCCATCATAAATCAAACAAACAAAAAAATACACAAATTTCTTTTAGGCAAAATATATCCACCGTGGTAATTTCAAATTTAGCTATGATTGACCAAATCTGACAGAAATAAGGCATATAACATTGTGGCAAAAATTTGCAGAAAATCTACATAGATCACTTTAAATACAAAATAATAAATAATCATATGTATCGCAACTGAAATAAAAGTGAAATAGCAAGAGTGATTGTATTGTACATCGCTATACGGTTTGTGTAGCAAAGCACTGGGCCACCCAGAAACGTGAACGGGATCAAAAACAGCAAATGTGCCAAAATCCTCTTACAAATCATTGAGTGGTTTGACGTCTGCTGCCCGATCTATCACTCTCCGTGACACAGTCTGCCCTGCATCAGTCTGACCTTTTGAAAAACCAGCTGTTCCTTTTCGCAAAATGTGACCAGAGGGGTGGTTTTGCCAGACACCAATTGATTAGACGAGCATTAATCAAACAGAAGGATTATCCCCTTCCATTTCTATAGTAAACCAATTATAGCTCTCATCGCTGAGGAAGGTTAACTGGCTGGATGGGCAATCCGTTTAAACAGCTGACGCTTGAGATGTGGGAGAAGGTGTGGAAGATGGACTTGTGGGGGAGACGAGCACGAACGGACACAATTGACCATTAAAGTTAATTGAGAAAATGGCCTTAAAAGGAACATAAGATTCAAGGATGCATGGCAACCGCCATACTCGTCCTGAAAATGGCCCTGATGTTGTTTTGTGCTGGACTGGGGGAGGCCAGATTGAAGCTTCGCTCTCATTAATAGATTTCATGGCTTTAATGATGATAGCCACTTCTTAAAACTTAATGATCCTTTGCATTTTCAGCACAGCTTAAACTGACCTTGTTTAGGGCAACATTGAGTCATCACACAAGACTCCATAAAATTTTATCTGGTTCAAAAAGCCATAAATCCTTAATTTGGAGGGAAGGTCCATTGCAGTCTAATTGTCTTTTTATTTGGTCCCAATACTTGATTGTTTCCTACTCATCATGATCACAGCCGAGAATGAATAAAGCTGTATTTAAAGTGGAAGTGTTAATCAATTTCTTGCACCATTGAGATGCACTGCTATTTTTAGTGGATTTATTGTTGAGGCTAATGTAATGTAATTACTTTCTTCAGGTAGGCAATCCTGGATCTACTGGTGATAAGATAAAATTACCAACCCAGGCTCATTGTGAATATGTACCCCTGGCTACATTTCTGGGGACAGCAAAATACGTAATCAAAGGTACGTCTGCTCGCAGTTTTGGTTTTTGCAAATGCACCAGAGGCCTCTGTGTACAGTTTCTCATGATCACAAATTCCTCCCGCTAAATCCACTTCACCCGACCAAGCCAGCTTGCAGTCAACTGACTGACCCACCCACCCACCCCTTCCTTAAACTCAACCGATAGTGTTTTCAAAAGCAATCTAGAAAAAGAAAAGCCATTGCGGCCACATGATTTCTCCACGTTTTCAGCCTGTTGTTTATTTATTTATTGCTTGCTTTTGTTTTACCTGGTTTGTGGAACTTTTCTTCGCCAGAATCAAACTCCGTTGTCGCGGTCAACTCCACTCCATGTCTCAAGTCTGCCGACGTACATGGCGAGCTACTGAGCAAACTGGTAACACCAGAAAAGTCGTCTACACAGAAGTAAGCAGTCAGCTGGTAACACTAAAATGACAACCCAGGCTCATTCTGAAAACGTGCTAAATACATTTATATACAATACACGCTTTTTTTGCAGCTTTTGTATTTGGATCCACCAGAGCCGGCTGTTGACTGACTGACCAACCCTTCTCCTTCCCTGAACCCAACCAATAGTTTTTTCAAAATCATCGATTGACCCGCCAACCCACTTCCCTAAACCAAAAAGACAGTGTTTTCAAAAGCAATTCAGAAAAAGAAAAGCCTTCATCTGATTTTTACCACGTTTTCAGATTTTATCACATTCTCACCCTGTTATTTACTTGTTTATTTTATTTTTTTGGCTTCTGTTTTTGTTTTCTAGAACTGTTCTTTGCTGGACTCGAACCCAGTCGTCTTGGTCAACTCCTCTCTGCATCTCAAATCCACTGACGTACATGGCAAGCTACTGGTCAAACTGGTAACATTCGGAAAGCTGTCCATACGGAGGTGATCGGTCTGCTGGTAAGTGTGAAAAGGAAAAGCGTCATCCCACCACATAGCATTCATTTTAAAGAAGAAATGCAGCCATACGTAGTTCTGGCTCCATAATTTGTGATTTCCAGAAATGTATATAAAGCTACATTTTCAGAATGAGCCCATGTTTTAAAATGAACAGAAGCCGCCAGCGCCATCATACCACCCCGCAGCGTTCGTTTTAAAGATGAAATGCAGCCAGACATACCTCTGGCTACATAATTTGCACTTTCCAGAAATGTAGCCAGGGGTACATATCCACAATGAGCATGTGTTGAAAATTATACAAGTCAAAATAAAAATACAAATTTCTAAACCCAACCCAAACCAAAAAGTTATGTTTTTAATAAACCAAGTAAAACTGCAACTTAACATATAAGTAAATAACATGCATTTTAATTGCAAAAACAGTGGCTGATATTTGAATAATAACTTGTGTTGATCTATGGGGGAAACGTTATATGAGTTTCAAGTAAATAAACAATGACTGATTTTTTTTTTAAGGCAAATTATCTGACACAGTAACAATCATCAAAAGACAATTATTTTAGGGAGAGTTGCATTTAAAATCAGATTCTTCTAACTTCTAGGCATTACATTTTCTGTTGTCTGTCATTCAAGTTCACACTGTCTTTGGAGAGTTTACTGTTGCTTTCAGGCATCTTTGATGTGGAGATTCACAAACTTAATGTTTGGAAGGAAAAGGAAAGTATACATTGTGAAACTCACTAGTTAGCGTCTCTCCTCAACATATCTCTTGCATGATTGATCATATTCCACTGCAGAGTTTATCATCTATTCATATGGGCCAAAACAACATGAATTAATAACATGTATATTCATCATTACCTCCCAATAGTACAGAACTGGACTAAAAACATGTGGACAGCTTCTTTTAATCCAATCCTGTTTTATATATTGCACAAATGGAGGTTTTAAAAAACAAGAAATTATTTACTTTGTGTGGTGCAGAAGTAATTCACTTGCCTGTACAAAGCCCAGTCCTGAAAATACACTGCTGAGCCAAGCTTGGTGATCCTTTGGCATCTGAATGGGAGCAAATCTCTGCAACATGTTCCAGCATCTAGTGCAAATCGTTTCTCAAAGAGTGGAAGCTGTTAGAGAGTTGCACATGGTTTAGAGATTGTGTCCAACAAGCAAGTGTCCAACAAACAAATATAAGTGTGAAGTTTGGCTGACCCCATACAGTTCATATAGTGAAGAACCTGACCATCAGGGTTGTAGGCATTCAAAATGAAATTCCACTTCACTTCTAAATTAAGTTTTAAATGAGGTAGCAAATAGGTGATTTAAACTTAAGATGTAAAATAGATATGATAAAAAGTAATTGAAGAGCAAACAGAGAGTTGCAATGATGGATGGATGGGCAGATGGACAGATGGCAGGATGGACAGATGGATTGGCAGACAAATCAAAAACAAGAGTTGGTTGGTTGGTTGGATGAATATATGGATGAATGGATGGATGGATGGATGGATGGATGGATGGATGGATGGATGAAAAACAAGAGTAGCAATGATGGATGGATTGATCAAAAACAAGAGTTGCAATGATGGATAGACTGATCAAAAACAAAGGTTGGATAGATGGATGGATGGATCTAAAACAAGGGATGGATGGATAGGGAAATAAAGAGATGGAAGGATAGATGGATTGATAAAAAACAAGAGCTGGCTGGCTGGATGGATGGATGGATGGATGGATGGATGGATGGATGGATGGATGGATGGATGGATGGATTGGGAAATAAAGAGATGGAAGGATAGATGGATTGATAAAAAACAAGAGCTGGATGGATGGATGGATGGATTAATATAATGAATTAATATAATAATTGCAGAATAGACTAACAAATGGATGGATGGATGGTTGGATGGATGGGTGGATAGATGGATGGATGGATGGATGGACGGATGAATGGATGGATGGATGGATGGATGAATGGGTGAAAAAGAAGAGTCGTAATGATGGATGGATTGATCAAAAACAAGAGTTGCAGTGATGAATGGATCAATCGAGAGTAGGATGGATGGATGGATCAAAAACAAAGGATAGACTGGCGGATAGATGGATGGATGAATGGGGAGATACAAAGTTGGAAAGGTGGATGGATGAATGAATAGAATAATTGCAAGACAGAATAACGGATGGATGGATGGATGGATGGATGGATGGATGGATGGATGGATGGATGGATGGATGGATGGATGGATGGATGGATGGATGGATGGATGGATGGATGGATGGATGGATGGATGGATGGATGGATGGATGGATTAATAGAATAATTTCAAGATAGACTAACAGATGAATGGATGGATGGGTCAAAAAGAAGAGTTGCAATGATGGATGGATGGATGGATGGATGGATGGATGGATGGATGGATGGATGGATGGATGGATGGATGGATGGATGGATGGATGGATGAAAAACAAGGGATGGATGGATTGATGGATGTGGAAATACAGAGTTGGAAAGGTGGACGGATTATTGAATAGAATAATTGCAAGACAGAATAACGGATGGATGGATAGATGATTGGATGGATGGATGGATGGATGGATGGATGGGAAAAAAGAGACGGACGAATGGATGGGTGAATTAATAGAATATTTCAAGATAGACTAAGAGATGGATGGACGGATGGATGGATGGATGGATGGATAAAAACAAGGGATGGATGGATGGATGGATGGATGGGGAAATACATAGTTGGAAAGGTGGGTGGATAAATGACTACAATAATTGCAAGTTAGAATAACAGATAAATGGATGGATGGATGGATGGATGGATGGATGGATGGATGGATGGATGGATGGGGAAATAAAGAGATGGAAGGATGGATGGGTGAATTAATAGAATAATTTCAAGATAGATGGATGGATTGATCAAAAACAAGAGTTGCAATGATGGGTCGATCGAGAGCTGTATGGATGGATGGGGAAATACAGAGTTGGAAAGGTGGATGGATGAATGAATAGAATAACTGCAAGATAGAATAACAGATGAATGGATGGGTGGATGGATGGATGGATGGATGGATGGATGGATGGATGGATGGATGGATGGGGAAATAAAGAGATGGAAGGATGGATGGGTGGATTAAAAGAATTGCAAGATAGACTAACAAATGGATGGATGGATGGATGGATGGATGGATGGATGGATGGGGAAATAAAGAGATGGAAGGATGGATGGGTAAATTATTAGAATAATTGCAAGATAGACTAACAAATGGATGGATGGATGGATGGATGGATGGATGGATGGATGGATGGATGGATGGATGGATGGATGGATGGATGGGGAAATAAAGAGATGGAAGGATGGATGGGTAAATTAATAGAATAATTGCAAGATAGACTAACAAATGGATGGATGGATGGATGGATGAATGGATGAATGAATGGATGGATGGATGGATGGATGAATGAATGAATGAATGGATGGATGGATGGATGGATGGATGGATGGATAAATGGATGGAACAAAAACAGAGACAGAGTTGTGAATTTGGCTACAGAAACTCTAATACTTTTAAGACAGCAGGAGCAGTCAGCCAGTAACTAAGAAAATGGCAATTTTTAAGCTTTGCTCGGCTGGACATCTAAAAACAATTGTGAAAACTCATAAATTGTTATTCACACATCTAGAACACCACTGCTGCTTTTAAATGCTCCAGTGGTCCGAGTCACCGCAGATGAGGCAGTAGGAACAAGTCGGATTTGAAAAGGTCACCATGCCGATTATTAATGGCATGTCAAATACCAGAGATCTGTATTAGCATTTTAACAATGTTGTCCCTGATTTTCTAAACGTCTGATAGCTAAATATGATCCCAGGCCTGATAGAAAGATAAGCACACGTCAATATTTAGACCAAACATGTCACATCTTAAATGCGCATCTCAAATATACATGTGAAATTCATCTCGTGTTTTGGTTAAGGGGTGGTCCTGGGGTTTGATTGACAAGGTTGCCCCCCCAATGTTGACCTTTGGAACTGGGCACAGGTGGCGCTTCTAACGCTTCTCCATTCAGGTCAGAATCACTGTTTGAAATATCCTTCATGGGTTTTATAGGTCTAATGCTGTGCTTTATTAAAAAAGAGCCTGTTTGAAGGGAATATTGCTCAGATGAGATGAGGTTTGAATTATGGTCTGTGTAGATAATATTGCACTTCGCTTGAGCAATCCTTTTGAAATCACTTTATGTAAAAAATAATTAATTATGGCCCACTAAATTACAAAAAAAAATTAATGCACACTGTAAGTAATTCACATCATGGGCTGGGAAAGCTCCTATTGTGTCTGTCAATCGTGTTTATTGTTTTTGATCAAAATGTATTGAGTGACACTTTAATTCCCATAATTCATATGTAGAGAAATACATTATGGCAGTTGTTTGACAAATTAAAATGTCTCAGTATATTTGCTGCTTTGATGCAGTGCCTATAAGGAGAACAATCACTTTAGAAAGGCAAGTTTCACCATAATGTCATCAAATAATTGAACCATCATCCTAGCAGGAGCTTTGCAAGAGTGTCATCCCAAATGATAATCAGTAGACAACACATTTGATCCATTTCTGAATAAATATCCAGTGCACTTCTGTACAAAGAAGCTCATGTCTAGTTAAATATATTACAAAAAATAAAATATAAAACCTATAAATAATACTAAACATGCACACACACTGTGTTTATTAAACATAAGATGTCTAACCTATTTTACTGAGCAATTGGGATACTACAATCAAAGTCATGAAATTATTAAAAGCTTCATTCAATTATTACAACCGCCTGTAATTCAAAGAAACGTGACATGATGAGGAGATTTAAATGGATTTTACATTGTTAAGCAAAGACATGATTCAATTACTCTGCATGGACTTTGTCCCTAGAGGCTACATGGGTTGAGGATTTGAAGAGAAAGAAGTCATGAAATATTCATTGCATTAATAGCTTTACATACATGTTTTTAATTACTAGTAATCTGAACTATGCAAGTTAGGTATAATGGAAACCTTCATCTAGACTTTCATGGCAAGTGAGGACTGATGGGAAAAAACTAAAAGTGATTAGTCTGCTTTATCTTCAAATCATAATAACATCTAAATCTATAAACTCTGTAGATGTAAATGGACTCTTTTCACAAGACAGTTATAATGCAATTAAGGGTCATCGGCATTAAATCCTTGAAAAAAATATTAAATCCTTAAAAAAAAGTACATTTATAAAGCTATATTTTGTATTATACCATATCTACATCAAATAAAAAGATAAATGAATACAATATATGTGAGGTGTTTGTAATACCTCATCTATGGGTGGAACAGTGAATTTGAGGTTGTTCTTTCCTGGCTGCTGTTATCGCTTTCACACTATCCCCCCCCCCCCCCCCCCCCCCCCTTCTTAAAGTCTTGATAACACTACTGTTGAATAATTATTTTGTTATCTGAGCAAATAGGATTCAAAAAAATTGTTATCTCCCATTCACTGAACTCTGTTTGCCCAACTATGACAACTTCCGCTGCTAGGAAACCCAGTGTTTATTTTTGATAGATGTACGGATAAACAATGAAAATGGATGGATGGATGGATGGATGGATGGATGGATGGATGGATGGATGGATGGATGGATGGATATACGGACAAACAATGAAGATGGATGGATGGATGGATGGATGGTTGGATTTACGGATTTGCGGATCTACAAACAAACAATGAAGATGGATGAATGGATGAATAGATGGATGTACAGATGTAAGGACAAACAATGAGGATGGATGGATGGATGGATGGATGGATGGATGGATGGATGGATGGATGGATGGATGGATGGATGGATGGATGGACAAACAATGAAGATGGATGGATGGATGGATGAGTGGATGGGTGTACGGACAAACTATGAAGATGGATGAATGGATAGAAGGATGTACGGCTGTATGGACAAACAATGAAGATGGATGAATGTATGAACAAACAATGAAGATGGATGGATGTACGGACAAATAATGAAGATGGATGGATGCACGGACAAACAATGAAGATGGATGGATGTACGGACAAATAATGAAGATGGATGGATGCACGGACAAACAATGAAGATGGATGGATGGACAGATGGATGGACGGATATACAGAAGTATAGACAAACAATAAAGATGGATGGATGGATGGATGGATGGATGGATGGATGGATGGATGGATAGATGGAATGGGGGATACTGATGGATGAATGGACTATGGATTAATAGACTGACACAACAGAAGATAGAAAGAAGGATGGATGGATGGATGGATGGATGGATGGATGGATGGATGGATGGATGGATGGATGGATGGATGGATGGATGGAGGGATGGATGGATGGACGGATGGACGAATGGACGAATGGATGGATGAACTGTGGAAGATGAATGAATAGATTGTCACAGTTGAATATGGAAATGATGGATGAATGGATGGATGGATGGATGGATGGATGGATGGATGGATGGATGGATGGATGGACAGACAAAAGGATTGTCACTGTTAAAGATGGATGCATGGATGGATGGATGGTCAGAGAATGACAACTAAATGGAGAATGATAGATGGATTAGTGGATGGAATAGGGGATACTGATGAATGGATGGATGAACAGACAGACAGACAGTCAGTCCTTCCTTCCTTTCACAGTCTGTCCATCTGCCAATCCATAATGGAATTAATGGATGGATGAATGGATGAATAGATGGATGGACATTCAAAACATATATGAACAGGTAGGAATAGCTAACAATTGCATTGATCTTTAAATCCCAATAAAATCAAACTCTATAAAAATGTTAAATGTTTTTCCTTTTAGCTATTTGCTAATAAAATGTATTCAACTGACCTTTTTGTCAGCAGTTGATGTTGAAGTGAGCACACCATCATTAAACTGAATGCCTTTTTAAGTTGTGATTGTACACAACTCACTGTGCATTTTAATAAGTGTTAAAGGTCACCAGCTGGAGACAATCTTGTGCCAGTTTCCTCTAAGATGCCACTCTAAACATTTAAGTGCATTCAGTTTGGTTGACTGAAACTAAAAATTGTAAAACTACTCTTCCAGGCCATGACTGCTGGTGTTCCAGAACCTCCTCTTGGTCCCCTGGATCCAGATGGTCACTTCATTAGTTTATGCCGTGACGCTACACTGGCCGCGTAAACAGCCGTGACAGACCCGCGGCTAATTGATATGAATGAATGTGGGTTTCTCACTGGTGCGCAGGTCTCCAGAGCAAAAACAGTGAAATAATTGTTGGAAGGAATGCAAATGTGGCCTTCCACCATACTGGCTTGATAATTCCTGCAAGATGAATCGGTCTTGCTGACTATTTTGAAACCGGCAACTTAAAAAGGAAAATGTAACTGTTAACTTGACAGCTTGTGGGACAGACCTCAAATTTATGAGTGTTCTTCAGTGGTCTCCTTTAAAATGCATTGAATATTGTCTTGGTTGCTACCAATTATTTTCTGGAAGAAAAAAAAACAGTAGTCGATGGAGGCTTTGGGACAAGCTATGGATGCTGAGAAAGTAAGTCTAATTGGAGCACAGACAGACACTTTGAAGCTGGCATGTGCTTCACTAAGTTCTGCTTTCTGCATGTCAAAGTGAGATTTGCTTGTGATTGGTATTCCTGCAGAAACGCGGTGGCGCAAAAAAGTCTAATGCTCTCAATTGTCCTTTCTGAAGAGTGATTGATACAAATAGAGAGTGAAGTCCTCTGAGACATAAGCTCATGAATTCAGAGTGTGAGGTCTTGATTCTTCCAAATGAAAGACTCTTAGACTTTATAGATGAGCACAGTGTTGCTGAACTCAACTGCGACAGCTTTTCCACAGTTCAGTAGACAAAAAAACATTTAAAAAATGTAGACTTAATATTAAGATATTGTCTTGTACTATATATGAGTATTACATATAAGGATATTAGTTTGTATTGGAAAAAAAAAAACATTAATACTACTTACCAAAAGGAAGAGTGAACTGTAATTTTATTGTATATAAAGTAAAATGTTTTTAATGCATATAAATGCATATTTAAGTCAAGGTATTGATTATTTTTACTATAATTATTTACTGTTGACTTGTAAATAGTGTGAGTGAAAACTGTTTCACTGTATAACTTTAAAAATACAAAGTTTACAGAATATTTAATTGAAATGAGCAGAGAAGTAGGTGGACTCTGGGTGTTTAAAAGGAGAATGATAAAGTAGCAGTTAATATTGCATTTTGATTTACAAAAAATCTAAAATTTGTTTGTATTTATATTTAGATACAATATTAAGATACAAATGTATTTGTATTTTTTTAAATAATATTATGCTGTAATTTTATAATATATAAAAGAAAATGCTTTTTAAAACTTTCCTAATTGAATTTTTACCTTTATTTTTACCATTATTTGGCAAATTTGGAGTGAAATATTTTCATAAATACTGTATATTGCAAAAATGTAATAAATTCATTACAATCACATAATAACAGAACATATAATCATAATGTATAGAAAATAAGCTGGACTGTGGGAGGTGAATGAGTAGAAGAAAAATAATATAAATGTCCGTTTACATTGCACTGTGATATAAAAATATCTAAACTCAATATATTTCATAATAAGATATCACCGTGTACATTATATATAAAACTCGTATGTATAAATATTTTTAAATAAATATTTTTATTTCTAAGAAAAAATACTACTAGAAGGGACAATTGTACACTGTAATATTTATATATATATTTTTTTTTTATTTATTTTTATTTTTTTTTTTAAATGCTTTTGAATCTGTATTTCAAAAATTTTGATTTGAAGGTATTGCTAATTTTTACAATTATTATTTACTGCCAATGAAATAAATTAAATAAAAAATTCAGCAAATTTTTCTCATTATTTAATGCAAATGAAAATTGTTGTATAAATGAAATAAATATAGTAATTATTTTTATTTTCAATATTTATTATTTATAAACATCAGAAAACTCTTTCTTGTTTTAAGTAAATCCTATTAGCTAGCAACGCGATAAAAGTAAAACAACTCATTTAATCTAGCGATATATCGTTGTCAACGATCTGTCAAGTCTCCAGTTTTGTTTTTCAATAACGGAGCTGACGGTCAGCATGAAACCATCATGTATTCCTAGTTCAAAGTTGAATACTAGACTTGTCAATATTTTAATATATTCTGACATGGCAGTAGCCTACACAATATTTTTTGTGTGAGAGAAATAACATTGTGAAAACGGGAGATGAAAGAGGTTGTGTACCAAAACATAACACATCTAATCACATTTAACAAATAAATACAAAATCATCATCATCATTTTCTTGTCGGCTTAGTCCCTTTATTTATCCGGGGTCGCCACAGTGGAATGAACTGCCTAAATACAAAATATATATAAATAAATAAAAAAATAAATAAAAAAAAGAATAAATATGCATAAATAAACATCAGTGTAAACCATGTAGCCTTCCATGTCTGATACTAATCTACACATTGTTTGCCTACGCTCCATCTATATGCATGCAATGTGTATTTGTTATATTAAATGCTCATTCACAAGCTCTAGAATCCCCCCAACTACATAAATTACAGAATATATAATGGAAAGGAATAGAAAATAAGCTGGACTCTGGGTGGTGGAGGGGTAGAAGAACGATATAAGCGGCAGTTGATATTGCATTGTGATTGACAGGATTAGATGAACACGCTCCTCTATTCAGAACTCTTTTTTTCATTTAATGAATTCAATAAACGCCTTTCCCTTTGCTCAGAGGTAATAATTCCAGATTACACATAAACATTCAAATTCAAGCTAAATTGTTATGCCAGTAATATAATTTGTACACACAGAAATAAAGCTACAAAACTGCTGTCATTTGCTGTTTGTATCCAAAAGGTTCCATATTGGTATACTAAAGCTACATGTTAATGGCTAATAATTTTTTCAAATAGTATGTTTTTGGACTTTTTTAGGTACTATTATGTACCTTAAAGCAGTGGTTCTCAACCACGTTCCTAGAGAACTACCATTACTGCATGTTTTGGATGTCTCTTTTGTCTGTCACACACATTTCAGGTCTTTCAGTCTCTGCTAATGAGCTGATGATCTGAATCAGGTGTGTTTGATTAAGGAGACATGGAAATGTGCAGAGCTGGTGGTCCTCCAGGAACGTGGTTGAGAAACATTGCCTTAAAGGAACCAGTATGTGCCCTTTAAGTATAAACATGTAGCTTTAAAAAAATACCGCTCTAATAATGTTATGATCACCAGCGATTAAGCGGCTGCAGATCGCTGGAAAACGCAAACGGACTACAAATCCGCCATTACATGGACTACAAGTTCCAGTCCTGCACCGCTCATACGCACCTGTTCCAGATATCGCTGATTGCACTCACTCACAGCTGAAGCTGCTCATGGACTGATTACAGGACTATTTAAACAACACACACACGCTTCTTTGCTAAGTCTTGTTAAACTGTTTTGTGAACATTACTACGTGTTTTCCTTGCCTTGTCTTGCCGTGTACCGATCTTTGCTTTGTTTGTTTATTGTTTATGTTGTATGCCGTCGGAACTGACCATTCCCCTGTGTTGACCCTTGCTTGCCTGACCATCTCAGTGAAATAAACCTGCATTTGGATCTGCACTCCATTGTTTAGCATCCCCATCACATTACAAATGACAACTTTTGTACCTTTATTTCTGAATGTTATGACAAAAATAGTTCAGTACAATTGGATAAAATGAGTTTTGAGGTATGTTTAGAATTACATGGAATTTGTTTTTGCAACAGGAGTTTCCACAGATCAAAAGAATGACATTGACAGGACAAAAACACTGATAATAAAGGAATTTTAAACAGAAGTAGTAGTAAATAGAGAATATAATGACACAAACTGACAAATTTACGTACAGGTATATTACTATACTATATTGTATGTATAGCTATATTATGTGCAAAGTGAAATGTAAACTAAATATGTTAAATATATGCAAAATATCTTAAATATATACCATATAAAATAATTCTCTAAATAACTAAATACTGACAGAGACCATGTCAAACTAAATTCACAATAGTGATTTTGCATATATAGAAAGCATAAAGGCAAGTCAAATAACTATCAATGTACTTTTGTGAAAATAAAATGTCGTAATATGGGTGAAATAATTTTTCTGCATGACAAATTAAGTTACAAATTAAAAAAGGCTTATTTTGATCTGTACTTGTTAAAATAAACAAGAATAAGCAATCATTCATTCATTCTTTTTCCTTCAGCTTAGTCCCTTATTTATCAGGGGTGGCCACAGCGGATTGAACTAAATTTGAAATGTGTTAAATTTTTTTGATGAAAAATGGCTAAAATTGTAGTATGAAGGATATCGGTGAAGAATAATGATGTAAGATGGTTGTTTTGCTGTAAAAAATGCTGGGTTCCACACAATCGATTTGTGATGGGTCAACATAAAGGAATTAAATTAACTTTGTTTTTTCAAATTTAAGATTGAACATAAAATAATTCAGTTGTTAAAAAAAAAACTCAAGAATTGTGTTGTTTCAGCTCATTTTAAATAAGTAGTTTGAACAAACAGCATTTTTTGAGTGTGTGAGGTTTAATTCACACCTTATGTCAGAGTCACCAAATGATTCTTCACCTAAACATGCCTGACATTAATATTTTTTTATTTACATTTTTGATCCCTTTTACACTGAACATTGTAAAAAATGCTGAGTTCCACACAACTGATTTTTGTTGGGACACCATAAAGGAATTAAGTTAACTTTTTAAGTGGATTGAACATAAAACAATTAAGTTGCCCCCTCCCCCCCAAAAAAAAACCCCCAAAGAATTGTGCTGTTTCAGCTCATTTTAAATAAGCAGTTTTACCTTTTAATGCATCACCAAATGATTTTGAACATAAATATGCCAGTATTATTATTTATTTAATTTTTTTGTATAAAAACTATTACTTTTACACTGAACACTGTAAAAAAAATGCAATCGATTTGTGTTGGGCGGAATTAATGAAGGAATTAAGTTAACTTATTATTATTTATTTATTTATTTATTTTCAAATTTAAGTGGATTGAACATAAAACAATTAAGTTGTCACCCTAATTGTGTTGTTTCAGTTCATTTTAAATAAGTAACAAACAGCAAATTTTGATTGTGTGAGGTTTAATTCACCTTTTAATGAGTCACCAAATGATTCTTCACCTTAACATGCCTGACATTATTATTAATTATTTTATTTAAATGTTTTTGTATATAATCTATTGTTACACTGAATGACAATATTCTCTTCTGTAAATCATGGTACAAAACATTAGAATTTATCAGAGATGATTGCACCACACATTGTACCATTGCCTCTATTATTAGTCTACACAAAGAACTCTTTATATGCACCTTCAGCCAATTAGAAGTGGTTTTGGCAACACCCCATCTCTTCTCAGAGAGAAGCCTGACAGAAACAGAAGGAATCAATGTTTTTCCTCTGGTCATTGGAAACAGCTGTCCTGCTGTCCCACTGCACTGAAGAGATGCCGAGACGATGCCAAAGACATCAAATTCATCCAAAGAGGACCAACCCCCACCGCATAAAGCCCATCATCTACATGAATCCTATTATCATAGACTCTTGCTGCAGACAACATGCAGAGTTGGTTTTATATGTACAGTACAGTGAGGAAAATAAGTATTGAACATGTCATGTTTTTTGCTGGGAATAATATTTCTAAATGAGCTGTTGACATGGAATTGAACCAGGTTGTGGTAAAAACCCAATCAATACAAACATAAAAATAAAACAAAACATAAAAATCTGAAAAATGAGTTAATGGAATGACAGAAGGGAAAGTACTGAAATACTGAAACGTGTTTATTACTTTATATGAAAGTCTTTTTTGATGATGGCAGCTTAAAGATACCTCTCATATGGAGAAGGAAGTCACATGCATTGCTCAGGGGTGATTTTTTTCACAGACTTCAACAGAGTGTAAAAATCTTGATGGTTCTCGTCTATCAAATCTGATCTTTTCTTTGGTGGGCCATTCCATAGCTTGATTTTCTTTCCCTGAAAGCATTTGAGAGTTTCCTTGGCTGTGTTTTGGACAATTGTCTTGCTGAAATGTCCACTCTGGTTTCATCTTCATCATCTGGTGATGTAGATGTTGGACTGAAGCAGCTAATATTAACTTATGATCAGTGGTGAATTTAGGCATGGGCAATGTGGGTGATGATCACCCAGGGCGGCATCTAGCTAGGGGTGGGATGGAGACACCCCCCATCCCCCCACCCCGCTCTTCACGTTTGTCTTTGACAACACCCAAACCCACCACCCGGTCATTACTTTTGTCTATGAAAGGGTGGCACGAACACCATGAGGGCGGCACGACCAACATTTGCCTAGAGTGCCAGTTAAGCTTGCACAACTGCTGTTTACAATAATGAAAGGCACAGGGTTGATGAATAACTACACTCTCAAAAATAAAAGTACAAAACCTGTCAATGTGGTACCTTTTCAAAGGGTACAATTTTGTATTTTGATAGTACTATGAGGTACACATTTGTACATTTTAGGTGTTAATTTGTACCTTTAAGGTACATATGTCATATGTAGGGCCAGACGGAATCTGCGGACGTTTTTTGCAATTTCTGCGGAGAATTTTGGTAAAAATCTGCGGATTTCTGCGGAATTATTTGGGAGTCTCATAACTAAAACCTTAATATGTGAAATATGTGAATTTAAAAACTGAATAAATTCAGATTTACACACATTTACTCAAGTAAATAAACAGAATTAATGATGGGCTAAAAATCTGCGGAAATCTGCGGAAAATCTGCGGAACTCTGTGCGCGCAGATTCCGTGTGGGCCTAAATGTCACCCTGTGAGATAGAAAAAAGGACCTTTTAAAAAGGTACCACCCCAATGACAGGTTTTGTATCTTTATTTCTGAGAGTGTACTGAGAGATTTCAGCTGCTGTCTGAGCTTTCACTGTCTTTTTACACCTCCCTTTCTCCATGTGTTCAATATTTTTTCCCTGCATCATTTCATTTTATTACACATAACTTTATTTGTAAACTAATTAGATTTGATTTCTTAACATATATGGATATCTTTGGTTTTCAACATCTATTCAAAATTAAGTCAAGTTTTTTTTAAATACTGTAGTGATGTGTTCAATACTTATTTTCCGCGCTGTATATATTGTTGAAACCCTAAATTATGTTTAACAGAGCAAGGAATTTTTCACAGTATTTCCTATAATATGTTTTCTTCTGGAGAAAGTCTTATTTGTTTTATTTTGGCTAGAATAAAAGCAGTTTTTAATTTTTTTTAAATCATTTTAAGGTCAATATTATTAGCCCCCATAAGCAATATCTGTTTTCGATTGTCTACAGAACAAACCACTGTTATACAATGACTTGCCTAATTAGTAATTACTCTAACTTGCCTAATTATCCTAGTGAAGCCTTCAAATGTTACTTTAAGCTGAATACCAGTAACCTACTCTTAAAAAATATCTAGTAAAATATGATGTACTGTCATCATGGCAAAGAAAAAAGTTATTTTTAGAAATTAGTTATTAAAACTATTATGTTTAGAAAAAATCTTCTTTCCATTAAACTGAAATTGGGGGAACAGGTATACAGGGGGGCTATTAATTCTGACTTCAACTGTATATATATTTACAGCTCTGTGTCTCATCCCTGAAAAACATTAGAATTTCAAATCTCCCCTCATGAATCAATGTTTACATTACCTCTGGAAGCACACCCGACTCACATCATGACTATGAATAGCGAGAATCCCGTTAGTTGCTTATATGCATGAAACAAAGCTGACACTGGTGCAATAATATAAATCTAACAAAGAGTCATTGCAAACAGACCCTTAAAATATTCACAAAAGCCAACTTGAGGATGATTATACGAGGACTAAAACAACTAAAAGCTCATCCAGAAATGATAAATTAGCGCAAGCCAAATGCAATTAAAGTTCTACTCGAGCGTATCGTGCATGCCTGTAGCTTGGTTTCATTATGGCGCAATACACCTATTCCTCTGGGCTCCGCGAGAAGCCCGCATGAATAAACATGAGAGTATTTTTTTGCCAAACGCTAAAGGCCATGATGGCGCCTCCTCCTCCTCTATGACAGACCACCTACCTCTCATTAACCAGAACTCAGAATGGGCTGCAACCTTCCAGTCTCCTTTTTATGTCTACATTACTCTGTCATTCTCCTGTTGTAGCCTGCGAGATGAGTTGAACGTCAGTCTCTGCGAAGACAAACCAAGATTTAAGAAAGGCCACCAATGTCTAACAGTCATGCAAGTTTAATTGGAATAAAACTGCTCTGACTGAAGATGCGATGTGTGCGGAATTAATTAAAATCTTGCATTAGAAACTATTGAGTGTTTTAACATTTGCGAGGTGTTGAAAGGTTTTAGGAGACTAAGAGGAGACTTTAGGAGACATGTTTTAAGAGCTTGTGAATATAAACACTAATGTTCAGTTGATTTATATACATTTCATTTATTTTTATTAACATAGCTAGAAAAATTATTCTATTCTAGATTATGTGCATGATGCATCATAACAGTATGTCATTTCAATGCATTAATTATGCTTGTAATGTGCCTTATAATGTATTGATCTAATACATAACTGCATAACTGTTCATTTTTAAACTGTTAGAAAGTATAATGCATTAAACATATGACAAATAAAAAAACTATTTCAGAAAAGAATGTTTTAAATATTATGCTTTATAATATTAAAATGCATTTTGGCTACAGTCATTTGAATAATGTACAGCGCTCAGCATAAATGATTACATCCCTCACAGATCTCTCTTTTAAATGAATATTTTCTACAGGATGCTTTACTATAATTTATTTGTGCATGAGCATTAGATTTAGTCAGTAGCAAAGCCAAAACTGGAACCATTCATTAATTTTCCATCGATTAGGTCCTTATTTATCAGAGGTCGCCAGTGGTGTAAAGTAACTAATTACAAATACTCAAATTACTGTTATTGAGTAGTTTTTCTCAGGAATTATAATTAACTAAGTACAGTAGTTTTATAAATGTGTACTTTTACTTTCCCTTGAGTACATTTTTAGTGCAGTATTGGTACTTTTACTCCACTACTTTCCTTCAACCTGCAGTCAGTTTCTTGTCTATGGGGATTAGAAAAATCAGTCCTGTGATTAGTGTCCAATCAAATCACACACAGAAGGTAAATCGCATCATACTGAACTACCTGAAGACATGGGCAATTTATAATTGCACCAAACTGTTTGGAAGCAGTACAAGAAGTGTCCAAAATCTTTACACGCATTGACCCAGAGATTGTTTAGATGCATGTCACTGATGAGAAGATGACGGATGTTTACTGTATGATGATCAAAATAGCATTAAACACCCAGCAGGCACAAGACATCAACATGACATCAGATTGAAGTTGAACCCTAACGTCATGGGGACGTTGCATTTTGTTTGGAAATGAAAATCGGGTTGACGTCAGAACTCAACGCCAATGTCCAACGTTTAATCTAAAACCAATCAAATATCTACGTCTAATGATGTTACAGCTTGACGTTGTGTGGACCACTGATGTCTATCAGACGTTGGATTTTGGGTGTGATACTTGACGAATAAATGTCAGTATTTGACATTAATATGACGTTGGTTTATGATGTTGGCTGAACGTTGAATTTTGGTCACTTTCCAACACAACCTAAAATCAACCTAAAACCAACTAAATAACAATGTCATTTGACGTCATTATTGGACATAAAAATAACGTTGTTCTTAGACGCTGGCTAGACATTGAATGTTGGTCACCTGACATCACAACCTAAATCTAACCTAATATTAACATCTTATGACATTGTGTACCTGCTGGGCAATAGCTAAATGCTACAGAATGTTACATTTACAAATGCATGCAAAAATTACATGTAAACGCATCAGCTTTTAACAGCGTAATACTCAATACTCACTATTCTTGAGTACTTTTAAAAGGTCTACTTTTTACTCACACTTTGAGTAATATTTACAACAGATACTTTTACTCCACTTGCACTAGATTTTTAGGCAAGTAATGGTACTTTTACTTGAGTATGTTTTTTCTGGACTCTTTCCACCACTGGAGGTCGCCACAGCAGAATGAACCGCCAACTATTCCAGCATATGTTTTACGCAGTGGATGTCCTCCCAGCTGCAACCCAGTACTAACTAACTTTAGTATTTACTTTCTATTATGTCAGGTGACCAAACTCCTATTTTAATGGATAAAACTGTTTAATAAAAAAGTTTTGTTTAAATGCGCCAACATTTACTGTCTAAATTCACTGCGAAACTGGATAAAACTGTTCAAACTTTCAAATGGGGTTTTCATTTATGCCGAGCTCTATCGTTCTATAATGCATTATTTATTAACTTTTATTAATCACATTACTGCTGCCACCATTTTATGAAATAAAGGACTCAATTCTTTACTTTACAGAGATTTTATAAGCGTTTTGAAACATTAAAATACCCCTCACATGATAAGATCACTGCAAAGCATGGTAACGCACTGGACTTTAATTGATTCTAATATCTTTAGTCAGAGCAGCTCTATTTATAGTTACAAGGCATAATTAATGCATTACACAAATATTTTTAGAATGCATTATATATAACGTTGACACATTGTTTTGACAAGTAATCAAGGGTGTTTCTCTAAGTGTAAATTGAGGCTGTTTTGGTTGCCAAGTAATGTATATAGCTGTATTTCACAACAGCTTAAAATGTGCACTGTAAATATATATTGGTTAAGTTTACAAAATTAAATTGCACAAACTCTTTGCCTTAATTCAATTAGGTAATTTTAGCTTAATTATGTAAAGTATTTATTTCTTACTAATATATTAAAAACATTCCACACTTCACATACAGTCACATTTACTTAGACCATTTTAGTTTTATTCACTTAACTTAATCTGTAATCTATGTTAGTAGAATTTTACCATTTTATTTTTTACAGAAACTTCTGTAAATCTCACCCTATACTCTCAAAAAAAACATTTTTTTTTTTTTTTAAACAATTAAAGGATTATATACTTTTAACATAATTCAACAACTAATAAACTTTATATGGTAGATATTTGTTAGTTAAACATAAATTAACATTTACATTTAGAACAAAATTGTTAATTTATGTATTAATATCATTAAATCCAATGTGTTTTAAATACTTCCTATTAATTAATCTTTTGTGTGGAGTATGAAGCTGCATCAATTTTGCCCCCAAATATTAGGTGAACCAATCTTATAGAATTTAACTAATTGGATCTGTCTTTTTCTACAGCTAGACATATTAATACCATATTTATATCTTTTAACTGATTAAATCAACATAGGCTCATTCTGAGAACGTAGCCACATTTCTGGAGATTGCGAATTACAGTATGTAGCCAGAGGAAAGTTTGGCTGCATTTCATCGTTAAAACAAATGCTACAGGGCGGTATGACGCCGTTCCTTTTCGTGATTACCAGCTCACCGCTTACCTCCGTATGGACAGCTTACCCACTCGGGTCAATCGGTGCTTTTGAAAACACTACTGGTTCATTCATTCAGACATTCAGTCAGTTGACAACGGCCTCTGGTGGTTTTATGCGAGGAAAAAACTGCAAAAAAACATACTTCCTGGGACGTATTTTGTGCTCTCCAGAAATGTATATAGCGGTACGCGTTCAGAATGAGCCTGAGTTGAATTAAACCTAATAGTATTCGATTTTAAAATATTTAGATTGATTCTGAATGTTCTACAACACCTATACAGACCAGGGACCTATGTGAGAATCTTGTTTGTTGACTTCAGCTCGGCTTTTAACACTATCATCCCAAAACTTCTCCTGCCCAAATTAACTGAGCTTTACGTGCCCACCTCTGTCTGTCAGTGGATCAACAGCTTCCTAACAGACAGGCAGCAGTTGGTGAAGCTGGGAAAATTCTCATCCAGTATGCGCACAATCAGCACTGGCGCCCCCCAGGGGTGTGTCCTCTCCCCACTGCTCTTCTCCCTGTACACCAATGATTGCACTTCGAAAGACTCCTCTGTCAAGCTCCTAAAGTTTGCAGACGACACTGCGTTTATCAGTCTCATTCAGGACGGTGACGAGTCTGCTTACAGACAGAAGGTTAAGGAGTTGGCTGTCTGGTGCAGTCACAACAACCTGGAGCTGAACACGCTCAAAACAGTGGAGATGATAGTGGACTTCAGGAGAAACCCCCCTGCTCTCCCCCCACTGAGCATCATGGACAGCATTGTGGCAGCAGTGGAGTCATTCAGGTTCCTGGGCACCACCATCTCTCAGGACCTGAAGTGGGACACTCACATTGACTCCATTGTCAAAAAAGCTCAACAGAGGCTGTACTTTCTTCGTCAGCTGAGGAAGTTCAATCTCCCAAAGGAGCTGCTGAAACAGTTCTACACCTCCATCATTGAATCAGTCATCTGCACATCAATAACTGTCTGGTTTAGCTCAGCTACCAAATCCGACCTCCGAAGACTACCCTGAATAGTTCGGACTGCTGAGCGAATCATTGGTACAACCCTCCCTACTCTCCAAGAACTGTACTTATCTAAAGCGAGCAGAAGGGCTGCCAAAATCACTCTGGACTGCTCACACCCAGCACACTGCCTCTGAACTTTTACCTTCTGGTCGACGCTACAGAGCACTGCGCACCAGAACAGCCCGACACAGAAACAGTTTCTTCCCTCAATCCATCTCATGAACACTTGATGATAGTAATTGTGGAACCAACATCACTACTTGCTATACACTTTTATACACATATATACTATTCAACAATACACTTTACATGCCAATTTGCACATAACAGTCCTGTTATTTAGTCCTGTCTGTAATTCTGTTGCACTGTAGAAGCTCTGTCACGAAAACAAATTCCTCGTATGTGTGAACATACCTGGCAATAAAGCTCTTTCTGATTCTGATTCTGAATCTGACAACACACATTAAAAAATTAAATAAAATCAAATGGTTTCAATTTAATGATAAACTTTAATGTATTTTTTTGAGTGTATATAATGTCTCCATATTTTAATTGTGTGAAAAAAATACACAATAACATTTCATTATTTTCCAGTATGACAAAAAAGCATGCTGAAAACTAGAAATCTGTATGGTTTGGTGAAGTCGTTTAGTTAACGTTTAGCCTAATACAATCAAATATTTTTGTTTTGATTTTGAGTTTTGATGTGACTTGTTTCTTTTACGTACAATGAACTTTCATTATATGCATGCAAGTTAAATGAACTCATTTCATTTAATGGCACTGCTCCATTTTTCAGATTTCAGCAAGAACAATCTGTTTTCTAAAGCAGGTATCACTCTGGGAACAATCTTTCTTTTTACGTATATCATTAAGCCAATAAAAACTAGCATTAAGTTGACAGACAAACATACCCAATAGAGTACTGTCTATGTGTTTTAAATGTCACAATTAGCGGAGACAGCTATGCATTGCCTTTTCTTTTGTCTGTCTATAAGCAATGTTGTGCTGAGGCTCATATTCTCCTGCATTAATGCAACTAGAACATGTATTACAGTCTCCAATGAGCATCAAGCTGTCTTGGACAATTCAGTGGGTTGTAAGTGAGCAATGCAATTTACCTGAAAATATCAATACATACATTCACACTCTTTCACTCTCTCTCTCTTACACACAAGCACACATACACAAAGGCACATACAAAGCAGAAAACCTTATCGATTAGAAGACACATGCAAGGAGAATGTGCTAAACTGGGAAATCGTGAGAGAAGCTGGAAAGAAGAATATAGAATCAAAAGACAAAATGCTTTTGAGGAAGACGAACTTGCATATGGATGTACTTAATCTTTGCAAATCCCTAATGAAGAAAAAAGCAGGATAACGCTTAATTTAAAGAAGGTGTTCATAAGACTGTCATGACACATTTATAATCATGACATGACACATGGATGCTTTTTTAATGCTTGCTTGAGACAACTGTTATTAAGTGTCATTTGCTCTGTTATGTCATAACACTGTTATGACAACTTGACATAACCAAATACATCACAACCAATCTTTATCTTTGGCCACGACAACTTGACATTACTAAGACAACATAACTTGTCATAAATCTGTCATAAACATGACTGTGATGAGACATTAGGCCCTTTCACACAGTGATACTGGTAAATATCCAGAAAATTACTGGAACAACCTTAACGGTATATACAAAAAAGCACTGTTCATACAGGCAAGGACATTTCGGAATTTTTCGGGAAAAGACCATTCACACATAATAATAATAATAATAATTCCTTACATTTCTATAACGCTTTTCTGGGTACTCAAAGCGCTTTACACATTGGGGGGAATCTCCTCATCCACCACCCGTGTGCAGCATCCACCTGGATGACGCGACGGCAGCCATTTTGCGCCAGACCGCACACCACACACCAGCTGATTGGTGGAGAGGAGACAGAGTAATGAAGCCAATTATGGTATGGGGATTGTTAGGAGGCCATGATAGACAGATTTGGGCAGGATGCCGGGGTTAAACCCCTACTCTTTTTCGAAGGACATCCTGGGATTTTTAACGACCACAGAGAGTCGGGACCTCGGTTTAATGTCTCATCCGAAAGACGGATACATACCAATATACCAGTAAATTCTGACATCATTAACCATAAATAAGCTCTAAATGGCCGCGCTTGTATTTGTAAACATAAAGGGAGCCACATGGTTGATGGTTTCACTTTTATTTAAAACTTTAGCATTCATGTAGCTGCTTTCGTCCAAGAGACAGACCAAATAACTATAGAAAAGAAAAAAAAAAGAAGAAAAAAAATCGCTCAAGTAAATGAATACTTTAGCACAAATCAAAAGTAGTACACCAAATATCATAATATTTAATGTATTGCGATTTAACACAGCGATGACAATTCTGAGAAATATGCTTAAGTAACTTGAATGCAAATTGTATTAATTTAAAACGTCTTGAAAGGTCATGAAAGGTTTGTAATTTACCCAGTTTCGTTAGGTTACATCACCGTACGTAATCCTAATGGTCAAGTGATGAAATGGCTTTCAAGGTAGCACAAATAAAAAAAAATTTATAGTGTATTTTTTTTTAAACAAACAGCAAATTGAAACAGCAGGAGAGATAGAGGGAATGCAGAGGGGGCTGTTAGTCTGCATGCATCATCTGGCTCCGTCTGCACTGAAAGTTGCTCATGCTGATTTTAGAGCAGAATCCAAATCTTGAACCATGCTATTAGGATCAAAGCATCTACAAAAACTAAATTACTCACAGCAGAAGTGTAAAATGGCATCTCCCCAATAAAAATCACTGCTGCTGATTTATTATGATTAAAAAATCTCTTCTTCACTACAATTATAATTACTATTTGAACTATTCATGTTTGTGCAACATTATAATTTCCTATTTTAGTTTATTGATACTGCATCAAAGACAAAATGGTAATAATAAGTTTATTTAACAGCTAATTAATAGTTTTTAATTTTCTGATTTACAAGTATTTTCAGTTTATTTACATTGATGAACTGCATTATAAGACCTTTATCACTTGCTCTGCTATCTGATGTTAAAACTTTTATTGAGCCTTTAGTAGTATAAAAAATTTATTATAAGAATCAATAGACGGTGGCTCAGTGGTTAGCACTGTCGCCTCACAGCAAGAAAGTGGCTGGTTCGACCCAGATGTTTTTATATTTATCACCTTAAATTATTATAGTCTCTACTATTGTTCTCTGTCATTCCAAGGCCACCAGGCAGCAGTGAGCCTGGGTGCGAGGTCCCTTTCATCGCTGCTTGCAGCTTTAATTGCATTTTGTTGTCATTTTTAACTGACATTTTTAATTTTTAACAACTTAATTTTTTTATGTTCAATCCACATAAATGTGTTAAAAGTGTTAACAATCAATTTGTGTTGTGACAACATTAATGAATTGTGTGGATCCCTGCATTTTTTTACAGTGTATGGGGGTGTTACCCAGTACTGGGTTGTGGCTGGAAGGGCATCCGCTGTGTAAAACACATGCTGGAATAGCTGGCGGTTCATCCCGCTGTGGCAACCTCTGATAAGCCGAAGGAAAATGAATGAATGAAGAAATAATACGTATAGTAATAATAAGTCCGTAAAAAAAGTAACGGCAGTTTAGTACCAGGGATATTTGTAGCGTCATTTACAAAACCAACAAAGCCAATATATCACTTCAAACTATTAAAAATGTCAATAAATGTCCCCTTTTCATACTTTTCGATATCAAACATTGGTGGAAGAAATATCACGGTCCCATAATGCAATTTAAAAGCATAAAAAACAACAATAAACATGAATCACAAAACAACTGCTAATTTATGGATATTTTTTACACTGCATGAAAAAATATTGAATAATTGTTTCGTCATTTAGAGCATAACATTAAACTGCCCACTGAATTCCTTGTGAAGTGAATTATTATTATTCATATATGTAACCTCACAATGCCATATTCCAGATCCAAAGTACACATGTGGTTATTTCTACACAATAAGTATATTTAAAATTAAAATGAGCTAAAATTCCAAATAATGCACCTCATGAAACAATCCACTAGAGGGAGCCATAATGCCAATTTACAATCAGCACCAAACATCCTCAACAAATCTGTAATCTGTAAACCTTAAATCTCTTTTCTTGTCATGGCAGAAATCAGCTTTATAAAATGACATGCCTTGCTTCTGTGCTTCGACCTGACTTCCATGTGAGCGGTGCTGCATTTCTACAATAGTATCTTTGCTTGTAAAAAAATTAAAAGGAAAGGATGCTCACCTAGACCAGTCATCAAATGGAGTAGATATGGCCATAAATCACGAGCATGTCCTGCATTGACTTTGAAACTCCTCATAGGGCCGGTAAACATAAAGCTGATGTCAAACAACTAGCACAGACGAAATCTAACTGTGTTGTCACATTGCGTTAATGGTGCTAGTTGTTTAGCGTTGGCTTGGCGATGATACATGGGTCATCTTTTAAAGCAATGTTGTCGGGCATCTTTGGGCAATAATGCCTTCAATGGGCAACCATGGGAGACATGAGGCAACTAATTAGGGCAACCAGATCCAGACGCAATTCTGTTATCCATTCTCAATTGGGAAATAGCAAAGAAACAATGATCAAAAAGTTGCTCTGTGTATTGTCACCTTTATGGCCGGTGTCCTGACATTTTATCCTACCCATCAGATTATGCTGCCAACACTGTATTTGAATGGTTCTGAGGTTGGGGTTAAGGATAAGGTGGATTAGGGCGATATTACAGCTTCATATCACACTACTCCACATTAGAATTTACACTGGTAGCAAAATCTAATGGGTAGCATATTGCGTCATTAAAATGTGCTACCTACTTTTTGAATGGGAGGTAAGACAATCTGACAAGGTAGAAGAAATTGACAGAACATCGGGACACAAAAAAATCAATGGTTGTGACCACTGGCTTTCGTTGGTCCATCGGTCCGGCTAGTTGGTTTGGTGTGTTCCTTGTGTCGCCTCTTGTTAGGTTAAAATTAGAGCTTGTTAGCTGAATGTTGAATCGACGTCGCCCATCGGTTGAAGAGAGTGCTCTGATTGGTTTTTCGGCAACAAATCAGAGTGCGAGTAAGTGACGTAGCAAGTAAACGATTAAAGTCAAGAAGAAACACAAAGAGACTGGCTGTAATTTTGCTACATTACTCAAATATTTGCAAAAAAATATAGATTATTATGGATTAACAGACATATTTTTAAGTGGCGGCACGATGGCTCAGTGGTTAGCACTGTCCCCTCACAACAAGAAGGTCGCTGGTTCGAGTCCCAGCTGGGCCAGTTGGCATTTCTGTTTGGAGTTTGTATGTTCTCCCCATGCTGGCGTGGGTTTCCTTCGGTTTCCTCCACAGTCCAAAGACATGCGCTATAGGTGAATTGAATAAACCAAATTGACCGTAGTGAATGTGTGAGTGTATGAGTGTTTCCCAGTACTGAGTTGCAACTGGAAGGGCATTCACTGCGTAAAGTACATGCTGAAATAGTTGGCAGGTTCATTCCGCTGTGGCGACCTCTGATAAATCAGAGACTAAGCTGAAGGAAAAAGAATGAATGAATGAATGATTTTCAAAAGCAAATCCATTCGTGGCGAGTGATGATTATTGTGATAATGATGCTGAACGCTGCTTTGTTTATGCTTTGCAAACGTGCATCGGAAATTCTGGTTTGCCGTTCTGAACGAGAAAACAGTTACTGCCCCCTGTGGTGCAGAAAGAAACACTTTTGTCCATTTGGTGTGTTCACACACAGCTTTTTTGTCCAGATGGAACCAGCTATGAGCCAATGCGGGGTGACAACACAGTTGGGTTTTGTCAGTGCTAGTTGTTTGGTATCGGCTTATTGTGTACTGGCCGCTGTGTAATGTCAAACCTGTAGGGGAAATCAGAAAAATTCAGGATGTTAATATAAGTCAACAGGTGACATGGTTAGATAGTTTCTAGATCTATAACGGTGATAGGAACCAAATATATATCTCACCTCCAGTGTCGTCATGAAATCTTTAATGGTGCATTTCATTGGTTCTGTGATGAAGTGGGGATTCAAAGTTGTAGTGACTGTAAAGCCAAAGCAGATCACAATTGTGCTTGCAAAGGCCAGATTTACTATGAAGAAGAGCTTATATTGACCTGTGCCCCAAAAGAGTCCAGCTTTTCTGCAGCAGAGCAGTGGTTTTTATGCTTCAAGTAAATTGACTTAGAGAGATTAATAGCGAAGGGACAAAATGGGATCAGGATTGATGCAAATAAAGTGTCGGATGGACAGCTTATTTGATAGAGCTTCATTAATAGGAGGAAAGCATGCCAACAAGAGATCTGAGGGATTATCATGGTGTCTGGCACTGACCTTTATGAATGAGGGATTTACGTTATTGTCCATGTTACACATAGTACACAATGAAAATGAATAGTGTAATTATAAGCAACTACTCAAAACAATTAACCTCTAGCATCTAGTTATTACTTAACAAAACCCTTGCAATGTTTAAATATTGGTAGACTGTTTTCATTAAACTAAAGCTTATAAGCCAGCTAATAAATGACTTTTTTGAATTGGATAAAAAAGATAATCTATTAAAAACTAAGAAAGCATTAGAAAGAGACTTAAAATGTTGACTTTATCTTAATCTGTCAGCCCCCATTAGATGCTAAATCCTGAGTGACTGACTGACCCTTTCATCATCTGCCTCCGCAAATGTCAAATGTCATTTTCTCCCTTCACACACTGACAGTAAGTGGCAAATATGAAGAGCTCTGGCTTGACAAGAACCCACCTTAAATTACAGCAGAAACACTTAATTGTTGTTCCAGAATAAAAGTAATTGTGTGATGGGCCATTAATGCCAACAAATCTGTCTCCTAATGCTGCTTTTAATCAAAAGAGAGACGTATTGTGTGTAAATCTGACACAATTATTAAGTGCATTTATAATGTCATCCAAATGTCAAATGAATTGCATTTTAAGGTCAAGATGTGATGGACAGCCTTTTTTATTTTGATGTAGTTCTTCCATTTTCTTTTAAAAGAAGATGATAGTTACAATGCTGCAAATATTTTGAATGCTTTTTTGGCGTGTTGCTTAAGTCTGTATCATAATATATTGTTTTCTTTAGACTATTTTCAGTAATTCCTATTTAAAACATTATTTACAGCAGGGAAAATAAGTATTGAACACGAATAATATTTCTGAAGGAGCTGTTGACATGGAAATGAACCAGATTTTGGTAAAAAACCCAAACAATAGAAACGTAAAAATAAAACAAAACATAAAAATCTGAAAAATTATTTATGTGTAATAATAATGAAATGACACAAAGAGACAGTGTTAAACTACTGAAATGTATTTAATACTACCTATACAAAAGGCTTTTTGGTGATGGCAGCTTAAAGACGACTCTCATATGGAGAATGAAGTCATGCATTGCTCAGGTGTGACTTCAACAGAGTGTAAAAATCTTGATGGTTCAGTGGGTCTCGTCTATCAAATCTGAGCTTTATTTTGTATTTTCTATTGGATTCAGATCTTGTGATTGGCTGGGCCATTCTACGGCTTGATTTTCTTTCTCTAAAAGCATTTGAGAGTTTCCTTGGCTGTGTTTTGGATCATTGTCTTGCTGAAATGTCCAGCCTGGTTTCATCTTCATCAACCTGCTAATGTTTATGTTGGATTGAAGCAGATAATATTAAATTACAATGACGGAGAGGGTTGCTGAAGAGCTACTGAGAGATTTCAGCTGCTGTCTGAGCTTTCACTGTCTTTCTAAGACCTCCCTTTTTTCATGTGTTCAATATTTTTTCACTCGTCATTTCATTCTATTACACATAACTTGATGTGTAAATTCAAATTTTCTTTGCATATATGGATTTATTTGGTTGTTACCAACATCCAGTGAAAATTTTAAGTCAACAGCATCTTTAGAAATATGTTTTCTGAGAAAAATGGTGATGTGTTCTATACTTCTTTTCCCCGCTGTACATTTAACATTAGAATTTATGTCCATTAATAATACTTTTTCTGCTGTAACCTATGGCTAATTCAATCACATTAAGGTTTGGCCTATAATAAAAATGTATTTTAAATATCTGTATAAAATATACTCTTTTTAAAATTACCTTTTCAAGCCACAAACCTTGTGCCAATGTCCTAAAACAACAAGTATGTTTAAAATGAGTGTTTTTCTAAAAACAGCCATATTTCTTGTTTTATTTTCATAATAGATGTTATTCTTGGTATTGTTTTAAAGCCATATATATCTGAGTGTCCAATAAACTGTTGCTTAAGATGTGATACATCTTTACTGATGTGTTTAGTGATTTAAATGCATGGTAATTTGCTGATTTATGCTATGCATATGCTTTGCAATTATAGCAAACCAACAGCACTTAGCAGAGATAAACTGAAGCATCTCTCTAAAAACATCATTACAGTCTCAATCAATTGCTTCTTTCCACAGCAAACAAACACATTAGTGGACAGTAAATTCATTTGTTCTGCCAGAACAACTATTACTTGTGGATGTAGATCCATTTGACGACATCAGAACATGACACAATAGCACCACTATAAGCTTAATTGGATGAACCATAGAAAGCTGAATAGATGGCTTGAATTATTATGCGACACATCAAATATTGCTCAAAGTCAGAGAGACACAGCAGTCTGGATCTCACACAACTTTTGTAGCCAAATCTGATTGCCTAATTGATTTTGTACATTTGTTGGAACAATTAAAATCACAGATCTTTTGTAAACAAACTTCAGCAATTCTAAGCCAACTTGTAAAACAAAACAAAATCAACAATGCTTTTGGCTCCCAGGTTAAAGTTGTAAAATTCAGCTATTTAGAAGTAAAACAAATTAAAATGAAAACTGAAAATCTAAAAACAAAAGGCAATTTCAAATGTATGTAAATACTATACAATGCAATACTATTTTAGTGACCCTGCTTCATCTTACTCTGCTTCTGATTCTGCAATAAATTATGTGGATGCTATTTAGGGTGCTTGTGGTGGGTGTTCTGGATCTGCTCTGAATTTCTCTCAGGGAAGGTAAATCAACCAAAGCAGATCTTTCTTTTTTTGATTCTCTTGCAACAGATGGCTCGAGAACTTAATTGATTTGATAAACTCCGAGCAAGTTGTTGCTTCCTTCTAATGTTGTGACAAGTAATTACTTGAGAAACTCATTAACGGTCCTCTGAAATCAAGTCAGCCCCCTAGAGAGTTAATAATTGCTGTGTTTTCTGCACCACCATTCAGTGGCAGCACTCCTGTGAAAAGGTGATGAGATAAAGTCTGTTTACCGTGAAGTAATGCTAAGACAACCTTTCTTTCTATATCATTGGTTTTGCTGGTTACAAAAACAAAAATACAGCACGACTAGTATATTCAAATCATGAACAAATGATCCTTGAGAACTGATTCATTTAATAAATCACAAAAAGATTAAAAACTGTAGGCATTCTAACTGCAATAGCTAGTATTATATGTGTAGTACTTTCTAACCACTATATCTACTAATTCAAAACATATATCAAAGCCAATCTGACGTAAATGTGTTGATTTTTTTTACAGCAGTGCTCCAATTTAATATAATTCAAATATTTTGAAACTATTCCAATTTGGAAGACAAGAACAAATACGATATCATCCAAAACGTCAGCCGTAATATGTTGTGTTCGTTGAATATCAGTCTTTTAAACCTTTTAAATAAAACTGTGTATTTTTCTTCACAAAGTGTACCCAGAGTCAAATCTTGGATAAATCACAACACCTCTTCAAGAGCTGGAAGCATCTGATCTTTTAAAAGCAAATCTGGATCCAGCTCAGGGTCATCCAGGTCAATGCTGAGGAATTTCTCCACAATCTCAGCACACCTGAATCAGAAAATACAGTTTAAGTAGAAGAACAACAGAATTTAGGAATATTATCTTAATATATAGAACCATCCTTTACCTGTTGTTCTGTTCATCTGCAGATGGCCTCTCCATCTTCCTGATGGTTCTTCCTGTTCTGTATAAATCTGATACCTGCACAAATCAGGATATTTAAGAGAAAATAAAATTATTAGCAAGATATAAGTAGGACTGGTTCATGGTTTTGATTGGTTCTTTTCTTTAGCGCCACCCATAGCCAGTTTTCCTAAATTTCATTGTTTATTGTTTCTAAATTTGTAAATATTGTAAATAAAACTCACTGTTTCACCATCACCACTTGTAAATAAATCACTATTATTTGTACTCCAATTATGCTTGTCTGTTCTTACTTTGAAGCACAATTTTCCTTGAGTTTCTATTTTAACCAAGTCCTAAATCCAAGTGTACAACCCTACTCCCTTAGACTACCCAGGGGTTGTAACAATATATATATGTTCCCATGGAATCTTTGAAGGACATTTGCATGAGGGGAGAAAAAAAAATTCTTTAAACTTTAAACTAAAAAATTGCTGTTTTGAATATTCCTTAAAATATTAAAATAAAGTATTACTGTTAAATTAGCAAAACACATTGGAAAGTTTCCTTAAATGGATTGTTCGCCCCAAAATTAAAATTCAGTGAGTGAATTATTCTGATTAAAAAGTGTCATGAAGACGCAGTCATGCCAAAGACTTAGGGCCCTATCATAACCCGGAGCAATAAGTCGCAAGACGTCTTTGGTACAATTTGTTGCTTGTTTTTAGACCAGCAAAACCCTATTTTTATTCCACATAGTTTAAATAGCAAATCCATTTGTGCCACTTTGTGGACTCATGAGTGTGCTGGTCCAAAAAGAAGATGTGTGAAGGCGCATTGTTGGCGTGTTGCTATTTTGAAGAACTGAAATAGATTGTGTCACTGACCAACTAAAAGCTGGTCTAATGTCCAGTGCAAAGTTAGTTATGCGTCTATGCAGGTGCAAACGATTAAACATGGCTTAATACACACAGGATGTACAGTAATACACAAATATATTTACATATGAAAAAAATTTAAGGATTACATTTTTTTTGTATAAATATAAAAACCACTACCTCCATGCCTTTTTCACGTCAGGGTTTTTTTTTCATGGCAATTTGCATTTGTATAATGTTATCATTAGTAGTAGTATTATTTATTATATGTGTGTTTATATTTGTTTTAATAAAAACAAGTTTAGATTTGACCACCTGTTGGGATTGGGAAGCATATGCATCACCATATGGGGCATAAGTATAGGATGTGTGTATGGATATAACTCAGTTTTTTTTTAACACACTTCGTTATTATTGTTCTTTTTTTTTTTGCTGGAAATCAGAACTGAATTTAGAAATTGTTTTGAAATAAATCTTTGTGCTTAACAAACAAAATTAATGCTAATGGATGTCTTCAGTGGAGTGCGAAATAGCAATTGCTATATAGGAATAGCAAAAGTAGATTTGGACACAGCCTTAATGCTTTTGCGCCTAAATCATTAAAATCGAGCCCTAATAGTGAAGTTTGGAATTTTTTTAAATAATGCATTATGTTTCAGTTTACTTATATTAAACCTTGTCATATACCCTCTCTAGAACACTTAGAAGCTTTACCCTGGCCACTACTCACTCCCATTATATAGATGAACAGAAGCAGGACATTTCTTTACTTTCCTTTTTTGATATTGAAAAATAGAAGGAGACTCAAATTTTTATCTTTGGCCGAACTATTCCTTTAATGTTTTCCATAACTTTCATTTAACCAAAATAATAATAATAATAATAATAAGTGGACAAGAAATAATGTTTTCCTAAGTTGATCATTAATGTTAGAATTCATTCTTAGAACTAATTTTGTTAGTTTGTAGGCAATCAAAAAGCATGAGACAGCATGTAGTATAACGGCACTTCTAACTTGAATGCAAGTACAAAATTACTAGGTAAGTATTTCTGTGTCGTACCTCTACTCCTCTCCTGACCAGATCGTCAGGAATGCCGGCCAGAGTGGCGATATTAGCTGCACAACTCGACTGACAGATGCCATTTTTCACTTGGTACAAAAAAACCAGCTCGTCTCCCTCTATTGCTGTCTCTAGAGTCTACAAAACAACAAACAACACTGCATGTATTGGTTTGATAATCTTAGTGATGAAAACAAAACACAATGATTTTTTTTTTTTAATTAACATGTAATTTTTTCTAGTCTATTTCTATGGCACCAGTAGAGCCAGGAGGGAGGAATCAGGGATTAATCCCAGCTGAATGAGACTGTGGAAGCATGTGGACATAAGTAAATGAGGACACTGCAGCCCACGACGCAACCAGTGACTGAGACATGAAACCAGGAGGGACAACCCATCCACCTGCATCAGAAACACACAAAATTAGCTGAATACATCCTTGCTTCCTCTTGTAAATGTCCTGTTCTGCACACTTACAGTGTTGGTTCCTTTGCCAATTCATCCACCAGAACAAGGGAATTCTCAGTGCTGTGATTCAATGAATGAGCCATCTAGATCAAACAGAAGTCAATTCAATTAAATTAAATTCATCTCTCTTTCTGTAGCACTTTTACAATGTAGATTGTGTCAGAGCAGCTTAACATAGAAGTTGTAGTAAATTGAAACTGCTTCAGTTCAGTTTTCATAGTTGAAGTTCAGTTTAGTTCAGTTCAGTGTGGTTTAATTTTCACTGCTGAATGTCCAAACACTGAAGAGCATATCCATCGATGCGCAGCTCCACAAGTCCCAAAATTATTTTACAAAGCTGTAAATATGATATTCTAATTAGGTATGCACTGAAATCAAAAATCTGGGCTGAAACCAACAATTCTGGATATACTTGGTTGAAAAACAAAATAAAAAATGCTTTGTAATCATTATTTATAATTTTGTTAAATAACATAAAGTGATTTTTCTAAAAACTTTTTTCAATGTAACTCAATACACTCATACACTACGGCCAATTTAGTTAATCCAATTCTTGCTATGAGGCGATAGTGCTAACAACTGAGCCAACGTGCTGCCATGTACAAATATAAAATATACAAAACTTTGACCGCAGAGCACACAAAAACTAGTTGCTGGTCAGTGCAGCAACAAACTGCCCTTGCGTGGCTATTGAAATGAATGGGTTTCATAGCGCATTGCTTTCTACTTCTAGTGAGAAAGCAGTTCCACAATGCAAAGTGATTACAGCATAATTACAAAGATTGAAACCAAATTGTTGAACACTGCTGTTCAATGCGCTGCAGCTTAATTTTTTTTAACTCATATTTTCTAAATATTTGGTGCATCCTTAGCATCCTGGTGCAATACTTCAATAACTCATACGTGGCATTTGTAAAGGGCTGCTCCATTAATGACACCTTAAAGGTGCAGTATGTAAGTTTGACACCCAGTGGTTGAACTAGGTATTGCAGTCCTGAATCATAATAAAGGTACGCCGGGTTGCCAGTTTGAGGGATTTTAAACTGTGTTCTAAATAAAAGCAACGACACGCGATTGAGGGAATATTCTCCATATTAAAAGGAGTTTTGGTTCTAACCAACACCTCGAATTGATTTATTAGAAGCGGCTTCTATTTCTCACAGCTGAACAACAGAAACCTATGACAGATCACCTCAGGTAAGCCTTGTGTGCTTTATTCAGTGCTAAATGCTAACAATGCAAGTTTGAATGCATTTTACATGACGTGTATTACCATATACTGAAAGCAGAAAGTTCACTTCACCTTTAATGATGTTAAAGAAGGTTAACATGTATTAAATAGATTCTAAACCTTACCGTTTTGTGAGTGAGTGCATATTCTGTGCGTCTGAAAGGCTGTATTTAAATTTCTGCCGTGTTTTGTGGTGCAAACAGCCAAATGGCTCATCACTCATAACAATCTCGTCACAGCGTGTTGTTAGGACACGCGATGTAACCTGCTCACGTTCCTAATATTTATGTCATTTGCTAATTAACGTCATGTGGAACTG
This sequence comes from Danio kyathit, assembly GCA_903798195.1. Lineage (NCBI taxonomy): Eukaryota > Metazoa > Chordata > Actinopteri > Cypriniformes > Danionidae > Danio > Danio kyathit. The sequence goes on from LR812533.1 coordinate 47,184,590, forward strand.
AATCTGTCTCATTTTGACATCTGATACTTTCCACTACACTGTAGCATTTCGCTAATGGACGCATGCTTTCAGAGTCTTTCTGAATGAATGAATGAATGAAATATGCTGTTTTCCAACAAGGCAACCCGGGGTGCTGAATTATAATTGGTTAAACTGGCATGTGCATTTGAAAATTACCTAAACAAAGACATCGTTCCGGCACGGAAAAAAACATTTTCAAAGCAGAATATCTGACTTCAGCATTGTTTGTCAGTTAAACAAGTATGTTCACTTGGGATGTTTCTTAAATATCTGCACACATATTATTGTATTTTTATGCTTTAGAAGAGTCAAAAACTTACATACAGCACCTTTAATAATATTTAAATATTTGATATTAGAAAAATAAAAAAAGTGTATTGATGGCTTTTGTTTGTTCAGGTCGTCTCACCTGGTTCACATCTATCATGAAGGTGCTCAGACCCACTGATATAGACTCACGGCTATGCATGCGCGTAAAGATACCATCAACCAGTCCAATCTCCGCCTCTTTAGCAGGTACGTTTGAGCCGATCAGTGCCATGAACACAATCAGACCCACCTTTAAAAACAAATCAAAACAAAAGATTATTACAAATCAAGAGTCATGAAATGCTGTGTACATTTTATTGCTGTCTGGATTGAAAATCGAAACTACATTTTTTCTAATCTATATATAAATATTTAGCTAATTTAAAATGATAGTTCACCCAAAAATAAACTTTACTCATTATTTACTCTCCAACCATTTAGAGTTTATTTATTCTGTTGAACACTAAAAATTATGTTTTGAAGAAAGCTGGACAGCGATAACCATTTACTGCATCTGCATTTACGTGCATCGTATTTGTTCTTCCTACTATGGATGTCCATGTTTACCAGTTTCCAACATTCATCACAATATCTTCTTTAGTGTATAGCACAATAAATAAACTCTGAAGGTTTGCAAACAAAGGTTTGGTGAGTAAATAATGAGTAAAGTTTCATTCTGGTTGAATTATCCTGTTATAACATGCTTTAGCTCAGCTATTTAAAAGAAATCTGCTTTGAATTGACCCTATGAGAAACATTTTACACTGAAAAAACATATTCAAACATATTTTCTCACTAAGAGATTTGTCTCGTTTCTAGTCCAAATATCAAAAAGCATTTTCAAGATTTGTTTAAAAAACATTTGTCTTGTTTATAGGACATAAAACAACCAAAATAATCTGTCAATGGGTTAAGCAAAATAAATAAATATTGATTAAATTAATTTTAGATATTTTGGACTACAAACAAGACAAAATTTAAGAAAATACTTTTTTCAATGTACTTCCAGAACTCTACAGATGCCCTTTTGCAACCAAAGATTCAATGACACAATGGATTAAACAGTTGACTGAATTGCCCTTTTATTTATATGGCAGACCTATTGGTTATATTGTGTGTTGCACTTTCTCCCATTCAAAGTAATAAGAGCAAAATGTCTTGGAACAGTCTTTGCATTGAATATTCTGAAAGAATATTGTCTATAGTATTTAACTTTGTTTAATGCACAGTGTTATTTGAATGTCTGTAATGTTTATAGTTGTGTTTGCCTGTTTCAGAAAGATGCTCTTTCCGGAAGAATTTGGCCCTGTGATAACTTTCACTTTGCCTTCAGTTTCAGAGCTGATGTAGGTGTTTGACACAAATACTGAAGTGCACAACTCCAGCAAAGGATGTCTGAAAGAGAAATAATGGACAAGATAGAGAGAATTATATAAACAGAAGAAAAAAAAGTAACATTCCTGTACAGTAATTCGGTGAGAATTGTACCGAGACTCGATCAGGGCTAGTCTGTGCTCTGTTGTCAGTATTGGACAGCAGTAGCCGTGTTCCCGAGAGGCCTGAGCAAGAGCAATGAGACAGTCCAGCTCTGCACACAGAGACATGACCTTATACATACAGTCACTCCGCTGAAGCACTGAGGCCTGAAGCTTCCTCATTACCGCCATCTCCAAATCTGGAAGGAAAACACACACACACAATTACATACCATTTTAAAAGACACAGTAAAGGATTTTGTGCAGTAAATTTATTCATCATCTACACTGTTAACAACTGTTTTGTAAATTATACACTATTTACTTGTAATATTAACTGTATTTTACTGTAGGACAGTATGTTACTGTATTTTGAAATTGCATTGTGGAAATTACTGTATATTTTATAGTAAATAAATACAATACTGTAAATGCATATACAGCTAAATAAATGGTGCTGTAAATGTAAATACAATATTTTTGCCGTAATTGATTTACAGTAAGTTACTTAGGAACTGCTGCCAGTAGGTTATGTTAGATTCGACAAGAAATTGTTAACAGTGTACAAGCAAACAAGAATTCATGCAAGAAAGAAAGACCTAGGATGTCACAATGCAGGTCTCCCAGCATGCTGTCCAACTCTTTGGTTCGAGTGCTGCGATAATGCAGTTGGTCCTTTGACAGAAACTGAAATAATCCACAAACAAAACACAAAAATGTGCTTTGACCAAACCTTCAAGCTTTAATGAGTCAAATATAAAAAGGCCTGGTGTATTTACTCAGCATGTGCATATTAGATTTCTGAGATAAGACCAATTAAGTCCAGTTCTGTTGAAAGGAACTGTTTTTGAACTTTAATTCTAAACAGTAACGAGATTACATGCAAGGGCCAAAATTGGTAAAACACACATAAGAGTGAAATTAAATGCAAAACGTAGCCTGAATGGAGAATGAACATATGCCATTTAAGCTAAATGAACTGCAGTATAAAAGGTATACTCACTCAGGGTTCCCAGTTTAACCAAAACCAAAAACTGAGCAAATTAATATTGTGCTGCCTTGTAATAAAAACTTTGGCATACTCACAATGAAATCAAGACCAGCAATCTCAAAGCTCTGTTTATCCAGCATACTGGGCAATCTTGGCACAGTCAGTAAAAATCCAATCTGTCATCCAACAGTACAAAATACAAAAATGTTACCATGTTATCAGGTAAATAAAACAGATTTTGTATTGACATGCAAACCTCGGGCTGCTTATTATTTCAATAACATTTTAAAATTATATATATATATATATATATATATATATATATATATATATATATATATATATATATATATATATATATATATATATATATATATATATTAGGGCTGTCAATTGATTAAAAAATTAACTAATTAATCACACTTTTTTGTAATTAATCATGATTAATCATGATTATTCTCGAATAAATAAAAAAAATACAAAATACAAGCATTGCAAATATGGAAATTGGAAAATTACAATAATAAAAAAGTATTGAATACAAACAATTCATCACCTTAGAATTATAAGGTTCTATCTGACATTTTTGTCAAAATTGAGTTATTGACATATTCTTATTAAATGACAACTTATTTACATTATGGGATGTTTTTTATAAGTTGTATACATTTTAAGACGTTTTATTAAAAAAAAAAAAAAAAAAAAAAACTAATGTTACACACATACTGTTTGCTATGCAAAAACTTTGAAGCTCAATATCTCAAAATCAATCAGAACGCAGAACATTATAATTCCAAGGTGACTAATTGTACTCATTGTAAAGTTGTATTGCCAGTTGAGAACCTTAATTATAAAGTAGAAACAATTTTGCCTAGTCCTCCTTAACATTTAGCCAGTTGCAGTCTATTGACATTATCGGGGGACAACACACACACACACACACACACACACACACACACACACACACACACACACACACACACACACACACAGAGAGAGAGAGAGAGAGAGAGAGAGAGAACGCGCAGCACAGCGCACTCCCTTCAGATCATCAACACGCACGATCGCGTTGATTAAATTTTGCTTAAACTAAGCGTTCTTAAAGTATGGCTGTATTTCTCAAGCAAGGATTCTGACACAGCAAAGCAGACGCTTTACAAAAGTTGCGTGTAGGGGGAAAACACGTCAAACTTAATGAAACATTTGAGAGCGCTTGGAGTCAACTTAGAGAGGAATGGGCTGTCTTTGACAGCTTACGACATCATCTGCCACTTTCTCTGAGTACATTTACATGGATCCATATTATCCTTTATCCATATTCCTTTACACATTAAACACACGCATGGCCGGAGCAAGCTGAATTGGCGCCCTCAACCCGAAAGTGAAATAGAAAGTTACCGGTTTGCGGATGAAAGTGAGAACCAGGAGGGAGCAGGTGGGAGTCGAAATGAGATGAACGTGAGGACAGAGGGGTTCGCTCACTATTCTGGCAACCAAGGCGGTCGCCTCTATGGAAGCGCTGGCCCTGAACACACGTCGGCCACAACAGGAAATAACAAAAAACCTGCAACTGCGTTAAATGCGTTAATTTTTTTTAACGCGTTAAATAGTTCAAATTAATCACGTGCGTTAACGCGCTAATTTTGACAGCTCTAATATATATATATATATATATATATGGTCACACTTTATTTCGATGGTCCGTTTGTTGAATATAAGTTACATTGCATCTACATGTCAATTAATTATCATTAGATTATAAGTAGACTGTTAGGTTGGGGTTAGGGTTGGGGTTAGTGTAAGTTGACATGTAGTTGCGAAGTTTCTTATAGTCAGTTAAATGTCTGTTGAAGGACTGTTAAATGTCAGTATCAACAGATATTATGTAGACAGTCTACTAATACTCAAATGGACCATCAAAATAAAGTGTTACCATATATATATATATATATATATATATATATATATATATATATATATATATATATATATATATATATATATATATATATATATTTACACACACACAACAGTTCTGTCTCGAACCTGATTGGCTGATAGCCCTGCTATATTTTGCAATATCCGAACTCGTACAGCCTCCTCACCCTTCTGTATTACTCCACCCAAGGTGACAGCAGATCACCAAACTCACTACAGTTTGACAAATATTGTAGCTGTTGGACAACATAATGTAATTTTGAGGCTTTTTTTAGGCGAGAATGTAGTTGTTTAGATTGCAACTATGCAGTTTATTTATAAGAATAGTGTCTATTTTAAATATTTATAATTTCTGAGATACAGTACGTTAGCATCCATCAGCCTGTCATTGAGCAGAGCAATGACGGTTGACATTGTCCATCCACAAGATGGTGACAGAGACCGCATAAGCCCTTACGTAATAAGCCTACAGCTAATCAAAACATTGTAAAATTGATGAGCTACATTCTACGTCGATCTATCTTTTTTATGTTGCAGTGCTGTATTTATACCATAGCAATTGTAGTGTATTAAATGTGGGATAAGACTCGCATATCAGGAATGTATGTAATTTGTGTTGGCCACTCTTTAGACGTTATGCTAGAGAATCATTCAAATACTAGCTCTAAAGTGACGTAAGTGAAGTAGCAACGGTTTCTGCTGTTCTGAAGTTTTGTCTATA
>LR812533.1:47195044-47197544 GCA_903798195.1 Danio kyathit
AGTATTTAGAAATGCATGAAAATCTCTCAAATCTGCCTCCAATCCGGACCATATCAAGATAACATCATCTATATATCTACCCCACCACACAACATTACTCAAATATGGATTTGAATCAGAATATACAAATCTCTCTTCCCATAATCCCAGAAATAAATTTGCATAATTTGGGGCAAAGCAAGCTCCCATAGCGGTTCCCTTAATTTGTTTATAAAATTGATCTTGAAACAAAAAAACATTATTTTTCAATGTCCATTCAGCCAACTGTAAAATAAAACATGTTGGTGGTTTTTCTGACGGTGGTCTCTTTTCTAGATAGTATAACAATGCTTCTAGACCTTCTCCATGATCTATATTTGTATATAATGATTCAACATCCATGGTTGCCAATATACATGTTTCAGCACACTGTATTTTTTCAATAGTGTTTAATACCTGGGTTGTGTCTTGAATGAAAGAGGGCAGATCTTTAGCTATCGATTTTATAAAATAGTCCACAAATTTTGAAGCAGGTTCTGTAATCGAGTCATTCCCACTGATTATAGGTCTGCCAGGTGGATTTTCCAAACTTTTATGAATTTTAGGCAGCATATAAAAAGTAGGGATTCTAGGTTCTTTTAACAGTAAAAAATCAAACTCATTATGTGTAATCCATCCTTCATTTTTAGCATATGTCAGTATTTCCATCAGTTCCGTTCTTATCTTTTCTGTCGGATCAGATTTCAAAGGTTGATAGTACTCACAGTTCTGTAGTTGTCGTAAGGCTTCTTTGATGTACTCTTCTCTGCCCCATACCACAACAGCACCACCTTTGTCCGCTCTTTTAATAATAAGATTGTCATTATTTGATAACCAGTCCAAAGCCTTAATCTCGTCATTTGAAAGATTAAAATATTTTTTCTTTTTTGAAGCAAAAACATTATCAATCTCGTAGGAGACTTTCTTGTAGAACGAGTTGAGCGTCGAGTTGGAAACACATGGGATAAATGTTGATTTAGGAGATCCGTGTCCTTTAATCTACCAAGTAGCGATGATGACCAGTCGATATTGGGGACAACACCTAGAAGAGATTTTTTAGGAAACAAATCAAGACAATACCAGAGGTTTGGAAAACCGGGAAGCGAAAAACGAGACGAGGGAGAAATAGATCGAACAAGATCCCAGATCCAAGGCAGATACACACGGAGCCGAACAAAGGAGATGAGGTGATAAATATCTCCAATATATCCCTATCGACAAGCTGCACCTCAGTTTTATCAAAAGGCTTGACATACTCCCCGGTAAATACAGCGAACGAATTTCAGACTAAAGTGGACTTATTTAAATTTCATCGTAATCTACAATTGAAGGTCTGGTATCACACCTCTACGGCAGAAACGCGCACCTATGAAAAAAAGACAACAATCTTTAAGCCTAAATCAACATTTATCCCATGTGTTTCCAACTCGACGCTCAACTCGTTCTACAAGAAAGTCTCCTACGAGATTGATAATGTTTTTGCTTCAAAAAAGAAAAAATATTTTAATCTTTCAAATGACGAGATTAAGGCTTTGGACTGGTTATCAAATAATGACAATCTTATTATTAAAAGAGCGGACAAAGGTGGTGCTGTTGTGGTATGGGGCAGAGAAGAGTACATCAAAGAAGCCTTACGACAACTACAGAACTGTGAGTACTATCAACCTTTGAAATCTGATCCGACAGAAAAGATAAGAACGGAACTGATGGAAATACTGACATATGCTAAAAATGAAGGATGGATTACACATAATGAGTTTGATTTTTTACTGTTAAAAGAACCTAGAATCCCTACTTTTTATATGCTGCCTAAAATTCATAAAAGTTTGGAAAATCCACCTGGCAGACCTATAATCAGTGGGAATGACTCGATTACAGAACCTGCTTCAAAATTTGTGGACTATTTTATAAAATCGATAGCTAAAGATCTGCCCTCTTTCATTCAAGACACAACCCAGGTATTAAACACTATTGAAAAAATACAGTGTGCTGAAACATGTATATTGGCAACCATGGATGTTGAATCATTATATACAAATATAGATCATGGAGAAGGTCTAGAAGCATTGTTATACTATCTAGAAAAGAGACCACCGTCAGAAAAACCACCAACATGTTTTATTTTACAGTTGGCTGAATGGACATTGAAAAATAATGTTTTTTTGTTTCAAGATCAATTTTATAAACAAATTAAGGGAACCGCTATGGGAGCTTGCTTTGCCCCAAATTATGCAAATTTATTTCTGGGATTATGGGAAGAGAGATTTGTATATTCTGATTCAAATCCATATTTGAGTAATGTTGTGTGGTGGGGTAGATATATAGATGATGTTATCTTGATATGGTCCGGATTGGAGGCAGATTTGAGAGATTTTCATGCATTTCTAAATACTACTAATGCAAATTTGAGATTGAGTTTAGATTTTTCATTTACTCAAATTAATTTTCTGGATTTAAATATTTTTAAAGATAATACAGGAAA